>JBCFYV010004198.1:0-31649 GCA_039000515.1 Timema cristinae | reverse complement strand
TTTTTTTTTTAATTAAAATTTTTTGGGTTTCAAAAAAAAAAAAAAAACATCCCCCCAAAGTTTTGGGGTGTTTCACCTAAAACAGCCCAACCTGGACGAGCCGTGGAGGTCCTCAGCAGGGGGTCTGAGTGCATGGGGGGGGGAACTTTAAAAGTACAGCCCTCAAGAAAGGAGTTCCTTGCCCAGTTCAATCCCCCCCAGAGGACACCCCGAAGATTTTTTTTTTTTTTTTAAAAATTACTTTTTTTTTTTTTTTTTTCCTCTTATTATTACCCCTCAACCCTGGGCCAAATTGTATTCAGTGAGGATTTTTTATTCATACCCAAATGTCGTTAAGAGAAAATTATGAAATTATTTTATATTTGGAGTAAAAACAACGGGGGAAAAAAATTTTTTTTTAAAATTTTAAAAAATCTAATGGTTTTTTTCATTGATCAATTGTCAGGGAATGGCCCTTTTTAATTTAAAAAAAAATAAAAAAATATAAAAAAAAAATAACATCCCAAAATTTAAATTTAAAAGAAAATTTAATTTTAATTTTCAATAAAAAAAATTTATTTTCAAGTCAAGAAAACGAAAAGGAAAATACCGTAAGCAAAAGACTAAGAGCTAAAAAAATTTGGGGCTGAAAAAAGTGCTGAAAATGAATTTAAAAAAAAAACATTAACAAAGATAAGTTTACAAAAAAAAAAATTTTTCTTTATTCCCGGGTGTTTTAAGTTTTTAGTGGGACTTTAAAAAAATCCAAAAACCATACTTTTTACCAAATCTCTTCGAAAGGGTTTAAAATTTTGGGGCAAAAAAAAATAAACGTTTTAAAATACTGGGTATTTATGTTTACCTTTAAAAATCATAGCCGAGCGGGCCACACTGCAATGCCACCTGAATTATCTAATGTCAACAGACCCGGAGAGTGATATCTGTTTTATTGTGTAATTTTTAAGGGACAAATTAAACTAACCCTCTAAAATAAATCCCCCTTTATCCATTAAAAAATTTAAATTTGGGTTTTCTTCCCTTTTCCCTTTTTAAAAACTATTTTTTTATATTTTTTTGTTTTTTAATCGCCATATTTTTCCAAAATTTTTTTAAATAAATTTTTAAAATTTTTTTCCCCCCAATAATATTCACCTTTCCCAAATTTCTTTTTCCCCCTTTATTCTCATTCAAGGGCAAAATTTTTTTTTTTTTTTTTTTTTCCATTGCTGTATCACACCCTTTTTAAAAAATTTCTTTTTTTCACTTCTTTTTCCCAAAACCTTGTCGAGCAATCATCACCAAGAAATTGATCAAAGCCATTCACCATGACACCAGCAGTAGAGCGACACGAACACCATTAGTCTGTATTCACACGACCACTGCTATATAAACTATGTTGGTCAGGTTCTTGCAGGGGTTAAATTCTGGAATGGGGGTTGGTGATGGGGATGATCCACCCCCCCCTCATGCCAGCATTAAAATAATCAAATGCATTGAAATTCACACCTTAATATTGTGAAGAATGACAAACACCTACCTTAGTTATAATGTGCAGAAAATCAGGCAGCTTGAAACAACAATTCCCCACTAATTATATTACTGAGTTTAGTAAGATAATAAATTGATAACCATTAATTTATATGAAAATACACATTTTTTCTAAAACATTTTATGCAAATATAGGTCCTATATTTTTATTTATTTATATTGAGTCAATGATTTATTATTACATTTTTATGTTTTTTTACAAATACTTTTTTATTATTATGATTATTAATTAATATTTTTGTATAAATTAGCAATATTATTAATAATAAAATTACTATAAACTAAAATCTTGATTATTAAAAATTATTAAATATATACTTAAAGAAACCTAATGCAAACAAATACCTCCCTCAAGGTTTGAAACTTGGTCGGGTGAACTGTAGTGATTTTTACTAAATTTATTTCCACTTTCCCACCATGCAAATGCGGGTTCATTTCCTCTAAAATTTAACAACAGTGTTTACTAATCCATTGGCGTAATATATACTCAGGCGTATAACCCGAACGCGTAGTAAGACGTGGTGATAAGAAAAACCCTGCAAGATTACCTATGTAGGCTACTAAAGTGCACTACCTTACAGCAATGTTATTATTAAAACATAATATCTTGTAAGTCTATATTTTCAGCAATGTTTCATTGTTTATACAATTTTTAATATTTAATCTAAAGCCAGTAAGACAAGTGAAACTCAATACATTCATGAAGTATTTAATATTTAAAGAAATAGTAAATCAAACACAAAAGTGATATAGTATAATATTTATCAAGCTCAAAATGACTATCGGAAGGAAGAAAAGAGAAGAGAAATATTAGATAGAAGGAATCAATGTCACTTATTCTACCTTCTCCAGCTTACTTTTACTTGAGTGAGTCATTACTCATTAGTTTGGTTATCCGACACTGTCTGGATCAGGCGGACATTTAGTTTAGCTAGTCGGTGTTATTTCTACAAATTGGTAAAGTTAAAACAATACTTTTTTTCTCATGTTTTGCAATGATTAATTTGGTCCGATAAATAATTTAACGAATAGATCTAGACAAAAAAATCAAATGAATTAATTCTGAAAAACGACATTGTGTATTACAAAATGAGAGTAAATCAAATTATCGGGGTATAAAAATAATACATTATATATACTAGTATGATTAAAAATGATGTAATTTTTACCCCTTTTAAAATATTTGTACATTAAAAATCATTTGTATTTATTATAGTATAAACATTTCATTGTGCAAGCTTCGTATAATTATACTAAATATTAGCCCTATACATTTAATACTTTGCCTTCACAGTGATATATAGAATCATATAAAAACAAGTCCAGCCCGTTTGTACTCATGAACTGTAATGAGTTGAAATCATTGAATCAGTATTTATATCTTATAATAATACACGTGTTTAAGCTGTGCAATAAAATGTTGATGGTCGAATTACCTTAAACCTACTGCCGGTATTAGTGCTGCACGATAGGGGAGACAGGGGAATAAGAGAGAGGTGTAAGCCTGACTGATTCATATTTGTACCATTTTCCATCACTTTAGTAAATTGCAAATCTTATAAATGTATATTTCCCCTTAAAGTTATATTAGTACCTGTTAAGTGCCAGCTCCTTAAAGTTATGTATTTACAATGCCAGCCATTACACCTCGTTTTGTCTTTAATTGATACATCATTGAAAGTATTTTTACAATAATTATATAATTAAATTAATATACATGAATGTGACAATCCGGTATAGCGATGATGACAGGACCCTAAGAAATAATTGGTTTTCATCTAGTTTAGGAAAAATAAATTTGTAAGCTATATAAGTTTAAGTTAGTTAAAATAAAATAGTGTCAAACAAGTTTGAATTTTGTTGGGCAGAGGTAACATAAGATATATTTAATGGTTAAGGTTATGATGGTTATAAATAACTAGAACCACTCAATATAGTAATAGTAAATATTATTAAAATTGAATATTTACGTGATTAACTTATCTATGAATTACAGGACAAAGGTAGGAAAAAAAGAAAATAATATTATTTGAATGCATTATGACACATCCAACTAAGTTGTTATATCCTGAAACTCTTATCTTATTTCCTTATTTGATGTCATCAATAAGTTACATTTTCAGTCTTCCTGGTCGCCTTTATCCTTCCACATTGACTTTTATGACGTCACTCAATAGACCATTATTTATTCTCATAATGTGATTCACGTTGATGGAAGGATAACATTAGAGTGGACCATCAAGAAATAGGGTGTAATGAGGTGGATTGAATAGAACTAGCTCAAAATAGAGATAGGGTGTATGGAGTTGGACTGGATATAGCTAGCTTGAGATACGGATAGGTGGCGTACTTTTGTAGTTGCGACAATGAGATTTTGATTTCCTAATATCATAG
This sequence comes from Timema cristinae, assembly GCA_039000515.1. Classification (NCBI taxonomy): domain Eukaryota; kingdom Metazoa; phylum Arthropoda; class Insecta; order Phasmatodea; family Timematidae; genus Timema; species Timema cristinae. The sequence goes on along the minus strand of JBCFYV010004198.1, from coordinate 27,728 downwards.
AGTAATTAACATATCACTGGTGAATTATATAAAAATAGACTTACTACTTACTTCTCAGGAGAGACACAAGTTCAAGGTGAATGCGGTTGGAATGAGATACCTAATAAATGTATGTAGAAAAGTTATCCTCTATTTTAAATTCTCGTCACCTGCGTTGTCATCTAATTTCATATGATCCTGCTCTATGACATAAAACTCCGGGATTCCAGCATTAGAATATTGTGAAATATTTTGTATTTTACATTATTATGAACACACATTTCTGCCATTTAAAACAATAGACTTACGAAATACTTTGTTTCATTATATATATGTTGTGTTTGTGTGAGTAAAATGTTTAATGTGTTTGTTTAAGATGGATAGAAAGGACATGACTAGCAAATACAACAATAAGTTAACTCTTTCCTAACCCAAGGAATTTAATTAAACTTAAAGCAAACTACTAATTGTGTCACAACAATTTGATGTGTTTATTTTCAATTGGCTCGAAAACTACTTCACGGTCACGAAACAAACTTGGCCCTCAATTAATTTACAATAATAACTGTAATTGAATTTAATATTTGGGGGGGGGATTGTGCCCCCCTGGAATGTGTGTCCCAGGGCAATTGCCCCCGTGGATCCCCTTCCCCCTAGATGCAACCCTAGCTTCAGATAAAATATATTGTCTTCCTTCTTTACTGGGGGAAATGTTATGAGTAGTCTAGGAGTGAAGAGTCTATTTTCTTATTACACCTATGTTTATAATCCTTGAGATGTTATGTACTCTTTTATCCAAACAAAGAATAATGCTTTATCAAACCTGTTATTACCTCCGAGCCTGCATCTTGATCGTCTCCAATATTGTGACGTCACATCTGCCAGACAGCCTCTGTATTGAACTGCACAGTGAACATGCAACTTACCCCCTCTTACTAACCACAAAAAATAATAGACAGAGGTGAGCACAAGAAAGTTATAATTTTATTATCAAAAAACATGGTACAACTCAATGGGGGAGTGACACTTAGGAATAACAATTGTAACCATAAGCCAAAAGGGCTGCAAGGCACAAAGGACACCACCAGGGCCTGAAGGGCATTACAACAATAATAATATCAGGTGCTCCTTACATACAAACGCCCCCCAAAATGGCGTCCTCAGAACACAGCATAAAGGTCTAACGAATTGGTCTCCAGATTCATAATAATAAAACATAAAAAAATAGTCAATCGATAATATTAGTCGAGATAGAACCCCTTCTCATGGTCCGTACCATAGAGTGAGCCAACAGCTCACGCCCCTTAACTAAAGAATGACATTGACACTATGCTAATATTTCATGTTGTAAAAAGATTAAGTGTACATAAGAATGCCTAAAGGCTTTAAGGGCAAATAAGCTGTCCTCAGAAATATAAGTCCTGGGTGCCCCGCGGCCCCACATTTATCAAATACAAATAAATAGACACCAGCATAGCTACAATGAACTAACCTAACATTAACACCTAACGTGGCGTCCGTATAATTATTAATTTCCCCGCTGGCTTGCGGCCCCACATTTGACCAACCTTGGTAGGAAACAAGGTGGCAAATATAAACAATCCCCAGACATCAAAGATACCTAAAATATCAGAGACCAAATATCTGTAAAGTAAACATTGCCTTAAGTGCTGACGTAATAGATCGTTACAAAAAATATTAGACGCAGATATAAATTGAATTTCGAAAGAAGGTAGATTAAAGCCAAATTGAATTTAGATTATATCGTCGAGCCTTCAAAGTTAGGCTATTTACCTCGAAAGCCCAGAGTGTATTGTTTGTCCTTCCTCTGGGTTCACACCATAATATACCCTGTGATAAACATGTGTTCTCAGGGCGTGGAACAAACAAAAGGGGGGAGGGGTGTTCAAGAATGATCTCGAGAGCCAATAGGCGTAGTTTGTACGATAAAGTATAGTCCATAGAAGGTTTATCCGCAATGCGTCAGGGCGGTGCGAGCACAATGACCATCACTTGTTTCTTGTCCAATTGGGAGGAGAGGTGGGGGGCAGCCCAACCACACGGTCAGCGATGAGGCACAAACCTCGGTTCAGTCGGATATTGTGGTGGTGATGATCGTCCCGGGCGTATCGTAGAGGAGTCGGGACGAGTCAACTTGGGCTGGGTTGGTGTGTTATTATTTCTTATATGCGACGATGTAACAAGGTTACAAACACTATCTTACAATTGACGACTTAGCTTGTGCACGTGTCACGTACTTTTATTTGATAATATATCTTCTCAACTCGTCACTATTTATTTCATAAAAAATTGCGTGTTTTTTTCAAGTTTTCGAGGAAAAGTTGCCATTCTTAAGGCGTTTTAAAGCGTGTCATGCGTGTAGGGAGGGGAGATTTAGGGGGTTCAATGCCCCCCAAATTTTACAAAGTTTTTAATTTGAAGCTTAAAGATGGCCTTGTATCAAACTTCTAATAATATTCACTTTTCAAAAAAACTATCAGGGATGAACCATTCTAAAACGCTTCTAAAGGATTTTAATTCTTAAAGAAATTCCAATCAAATAACACTTTAAATGGCTCCCAAAGGCATCCGATCTTTAAAAGAAATAACCGTAGATGGCCTCTCCAATTAGCATCTAATGGCATCCAATATTTAAAATTTATTGGTGGAAGACTACTTAAAATATTTTCTAGTGGCTACTAAGTTTTGAAGAGAGAAAGAATCAAGCGTGGAACACTCTAAATAGCTACTAAAGACATCAACATTCTTTTAAATTTCTGGGTGGGGACCACTTCAAATTGATTATAGGGAATCTAAATTATATATTTTTAAAATTTCTTAAAATAACGTGCCTATATAGACTAAGCCACACTGATTCGAACATAATGTCTTATCTCCAACACTTTATTCAACCATAAAATTGTATATGCATATATTTATCCATTAAATTTATCTTGGTAAAATCATCATGTTTTAAACACCAATACCTACATAAGCCCACACTAGCCAATTTTATGGCAAATTAAATTAAATTCCTCTACACTACTCTCTAGTAAAGTCTAAACTGTCTGGGAAAATTGGAACAAATTAAAAAAAAAAGTTGAATCAGAAGTCCAAACAATTCAATATTCAAATAAACGAAAGTTGAGGAAAATCTAGTAGCAACTGATGATACTAAATTTCATGTTCAATAAAAAAGTAATGTTGAGTGACGTAGAAATCCCATTACACTAAATTATGATGTTGTTGAACTCAATGCATGTAAAACAGACATGTGTGTGTTGTTCTCGTCGTCTTTTAACCAAAAGAGATGTTGACATAAGAATTTCTCAATGTTCCAACAATTATTTAAATATTTTAGAAATAGGTGATCTAAAATACAAGCAGAGTTATTTTAATGATATAATATCTGTGTTCAATTTTTTCAAACATTTATTAGGAAGAGGCATTACAACAAATCCTAGACGTCCCCTATCCATGGATGTGTTTTTTATTTGCTATCAATACAAAAATATACTACTTAATATATATATTAGAAATTCGTTTGGAAATTGTAGTAAAATAGTAGAAAAAATTATCACATATTTTCTGTATTTGTTTTGAGCTACATTTAATTAGAATAAAGTAAAACACAATTTTGAAGAATTTAACAAAGTTTCTAAAAGGAAAAGAAAAGTTGACAAAATTACAAATTTTATAAATAATTCTGGAAATTGGGAATTGAGCACTGTAAAATTTCTTAAGATATTAAAGATTGATTAACTAAAAATGAATTAATACTTTCATTTATTTCACCTTTTTAGTTATTTTAAAGTCAATAAAGTTATATTATTCATTGTAGCTCCGTCGCTCTTCGATTATCTGTCAAATATCCAGGCTCCATGAACTTTACATCCCGTAGCAAAGAGCAACTAAATACTATCTTTCATTGCATCTTGGATTTAGAAAAGAACTTCCATTATGGTGCAATTTTCATAGGAAGAATACTATCCGATAACTAGAAAACTATTAGATCTAGTACAAGGTATTCAAACGTCAAGTAATATTCTCTGCAGTTGTTACACGATATATAGTATCGAATCGTATAAAATAACACTAATAAATATTAAAATGTTAGTAATTTTGAGCTGTTGGCCATAAAAAAAGGTTTTTTACTAAAATAGGACTATAAATTTGAGTTCCAAGTTAAACAACCACGCAGCGTTTAAACATTATATTTATGGGCAACTAGGTCGTTAAATCTTGGAGAGAAATTGCCACGTGAACGCTGCGTTCTTACGCAATGTATAAATATAAGATGAGTTATTTAAAAATATGGTTCACGCCAAAATATGGTCTAGAGATTTCAACAAGGATCTTTTTCACTAACAACCCTATAGTTTGAGTTTTATTGATAGAAAAAAATAGGTGTGAAAACTGGACATAAGTTTTTTTCCAACTAGTTTTTAAGAATAGGCTATTTGCAAAGCGGCGATACTAAGATTGATGAAAAAAAGCTCAAAATTTAACTTTCCTCTAAAACTTATAGTAATTCATTGATAGGGTCTCATCACAAAGTTTTAGGCTCTTTGAGAATTAGCAGCGAGCATTCCTCTTTACCTTGAGATAAGAAGTTTCGTCTTTTTCTTTTCGCTCTTTCCTATTGGTATAACTAAAGGGTAGTTGTAGGTGAAGGTTAAATGGACTATGAGATTAGACATAGTATAGAAGTACATTAGTTCCAAAAAACGACACAGAAGATAGGAATTTAAGCAGTATGGCCTAACAGCGATTGAGGTTGGTTCTAAATAATCATACCACCTAACCTCCTTCCTACACACACGCTAACATTTTATTCAAAAGATTATACACCAGTTACAATGGGCACGTAGGCTACGACGTCTTTCTCGATTTTCTGATTTTCTGATGATGAGGAAGTACAGGTTTTAATCCCGACTTGATAACCTAGGTGATTTTCCCGGAAATATTTTCCACACATTCCACGTAAAAGCGAAACATTTTTTTTCAATTTTAACTTCCTCATGATACCAACACAATTTAATAGAACCTTAAATATTCGAATAATCCACATGGGTGCAAGAGAATGAAAATATTTATCACACTTTTTTGAATATCAAGATGTTTTATTCCAGTTCAAGCAGTTGTATTTTAATACTCTGCCATTTTGATATAAGTTTGCGGACATCGATATCTTCGTTTAGCAAAATGTTTTATGGTACTTTTATAGGCGTCGATTAGGATCGAAATTAATTAATTTTAATAAATTTTAACCCACTTCAATGATAGAATGGTCTAAGGCGTCACTCTACTGTTCGACATGCCTACTGATAACGGGCAGGTTCAAAGCATGGTCAGGTCCAATGAGGGTGGTTTTTCTTAAATAGTTTCTCACCCTCTTTCAAAGGCGGGTATATTATCTCTAAAATGCTCCCTTCCTCCCCCTTATCTAATTAGAGTAATTATCATATAAGTATATAGGCTGAAAAGGTAGTGCTAAATGTAGTACTAGAGAAATACAAACAAACTTTGTTCAACCATGCTGTTGGAATGGTAGCCCGAAAATACATTGATAATTAAAGACGACCTGGTAAAAGCTTATGTGTGTATCAGGTTTAGTTGAAGTTTAATTTTGTGTTTAAAATAATCGAAAGTGGGAGGGGTACGCAAATAACATATGAGTATAACAATTTTCAGCTCCCCCAGTTTAAAGAGGCACAAACTACGGTACGAAAATGTATTTCTTGTGGGAACTTTTAGAAAATACAATATTCAAACTCACATTAGACATACAAATAGTTAACTAGAATCGTAAAGTTAAAGGTACCACAATTTCTACATTTGAAATTGCGGCACGAGCACACTTGGTGGTGTAGGTAGTACTAGGTAAATTATAGTCACAACACACTACCAAATGCGAGATTTCAAAAATATGTTTTTTCAAATCATATACCTTTTTTATAGTTTAAACTTTAGCGTATTGAGGTATTTTGACGTATAGACCGAATTTGCAAGCTATTAAGACGATGTAGTGGAAAAAAAGTTTGATATATTTAAGTGAATGGATTGGATGTCACTTAACAAATACTTTCCTAGCTTATTATGAATTGAAACAAAGAAATAGGCAGCCTAGGGAAAGTTAAATAATAATTTATTTTCCATTTATTAAATAGTTTTTAATTCAAGCTATTTACTAAAATGCCTATATTTTAATTAAATAATATATACACTTCGTTCTAAGAGCAGCTAAAAACAAATCTATTACTGGCACATTATTCCATAATTAAGCTTTTGTAGAAGGTTTGCTATGATTAAGCCTCGTTTATTAACCATATAAATTAGACACCATTTTAATATCTGCCAAACACATCTAACAAAATTTATTTTTTAGTTATGTTAACACCCTTTTATATAACTAATTGCAAAAAAATATAAATAAGATTTATACAAATATTCTCATATTTTTAATTGATTAAATTCTTAAGCTACTAGAAAACAAAATTAATTCCAAATAACAAAATAAAGAGCTAGAAAATGTGATAAAATAAAACTGTCAGGGATAAAGAAAATAGTTCTTATATATTACTGGGGATTATTAAAAAAAATTGAAAATTATGCAATAAAATTTGTATTTTGCGACCTCTGATATATTTTCTTTTCCTTTAAAGGTGTCTCTTCAGGTGACCCTCCACGAGCTTAATACCTTTCTTATTCTAATGGACCATGTCGACCTTCTTATTTTTAGGGGCACCAATAAATCTATAATATCATTCCATCAATATTGGTTGATTAATGTACGATTAATATCTAAATTATGTCATTTTAACTAGTTGAAAATATTATAGAATATTGACTCTCAATATAAGCCTAATTTTACTTTACAAATTACACCATTACTATTTCCAGCCTATGGTCTGTCATAGATTAATAAACATTACAATCCAACTTAAAACTAAGACAAGCACAACATCCAATCCCCAGCCGTTAATTCATCACTGTGAGATGGTAAACACACATTTAATAAATGATAAATTTTCGGCCATGCCGAGAATAGAACCCGGGACTCTTGGCCAAGTAAGCAGACACCTATCTTCTGCTCTAAGGTGACTGATAACTTATTATAACCAAGATTATGTATCATTTAGAGTTTACTTTCAGGCTTTGAAAGGAAAACCAAAGCAATGATTTAATCACGTGACCCGCTAGGGAGTAGAACAGTATGGTAGATTATGGTAATTAAGTAGCCAATCACCTGAAACTTCTCCCTTCCCCTCCCACATCATTTCCCCTTAATTATTTTATGTATACACCACTGGAGAGGAGTCAAAGCTTATAGATTCATTTGCCTTCCCCTCCAGATAGCTTTTTCAAATTGTTTGTATTTTGGTTCGGCATATCTTTAAAAAGTGAAAACACTGGCCACACACCGTTCAAAAAGGTCCAAGTTGATAGTTCCTTCTTCTTGGAGGAACAAACCATAGATGTCCAACACCCGGACTGCATCTCGTTCTGAAAAAATAATGTAACTATCAGCCACGGGAGCTCTAGCAGCCAAAAGGTTGAAAATATGTTTATTTTTTGTAATAAAGTACATATTTCACTAATAACGGATGCTACGTGGTGCAAGGGAAATTTGCAATGTACTTGTCACCAGTTGATGAGGAATTTGGCATGAAAATCTTACAGCCATAACTAAAAATGAATTGATATAGCCTAAGCCGTTAAGTCAATATAACTATCAGTTCTTTTCCCAAAACAGAAACATTCCTCAACATCTCTGCTCAACAGACACTTTCTGAAAGGTGGCTAGTGAACATGGAGGGACTGTAACATCACAGTGTGGTTGTTAAGATGATTGTTTGCAATAATGGCGCCGGCACACATCACGGTATGTATGGAGATATTTTGTTTACTGCACACACGAGCACCATCATTTATGTATTTATCATTGAAATTCCTTTTTTGATTAAAAAAATTTTCAATCTGTGGACCAGATAAACCCGTAGTTTGGAGACCCCTGCTCTAGAATATGGATTAATGAATTTGTTATTATTATAACAACTTTACTTACCGCCCATTTTGATCACAAAATTTTTGTACCTCAACAATTTAACATTGTCTTCCATTCAAAGTTTTGGGATAGGTGGCACTATGAGGACGACTACATTTTTTATTGTGGGTTGATAGTAATCTATTTTAAGTAGCCTCATCTTTAAGATGCCCAGCCTGGTCCCTTGCTGTGAGATAATATTAAAATAGCGGTTAAAAATATATTGTTTATAGTTAGCCAATCACAATCGCGGACATGAGGAAAACATTTTAAATTCTTATTTTACCAGAAAATCGTTGACACCAATCATCAATAGAATGTTGTCCAACAATAGCCTACTGTTCAGTAGCACACTCCGTAACCGACGTAACAGTTGTGCAGCCTTCTGGCCAGAGACACACATCCCAATCTGCAGCGCCCCATTTGCTGCTATTAACATAGTTACAAACAACAGTAGATTTACATTATTAAATTGCATAGGGTTGTGACAAACCCAAATAAAATTAATCCACTTGTATTATTTTATATGTTATTGCTTACATTTCCCTTTCTTGGCTATGGGTGGTGTATCCCAGGAGCTCAATATGACTACTGTGATTATTAGTATTGTTGTATTATGTTACAATACACCCCTACTGCGAATTTTACTATCTGTTGTAAACTTTTTTTCGTCTTACTATTCATTCGGGCTGTATGCATTTTACACACTAGTGGGGTAGAACTGAGGCATATAGAATTTAGATTAGCTGTATTTGCGTTTTGAAGAGAGCGAGTACCAATTGACGAAAAAGACTATTCTCAGTAGACCCGACTAGAATTCAAACCCTGTCCTCACTATTACCGAAAAACCAGACTAGATAAATATGACATTTAGCCCACTTGCGTAGTGTAGACCAAATACAGGTTGTGTTTGCTAACAATGTTTTTGAGGTTTTTATAGAGTATATTAAGGTGCGTACTCACAGTTTCTCCGCCGTGCACGCTTGTGTAACACAACCTTGGCGAACCGGACAATCATGGACGATCCCACAATTTGATGATTTAAGAATAATGTTTCTTGAAACCATAATAACCATCGAAAATAATTAAACTTACTTAATTAAAAATAAGTATTGGGTTGGTGAATACAATGTTACATGTTTAAAATATATATCGTTTTTGTTGTTTAGTTAAAGTGGAAATAGAGTTTACAAAACTTTACGAACGAAAGTCAAGTATTGGTGTAGGAATCGGAGAGGTCATTCGAATGTGGCTTTGATAGAAAAATATCTGCGTCGCGACTATTTTCTCAACATTAAATTTTTATTAGTTACCGTTAGTTTTTAAAATCTTTTATGCATATAGGACTTGCTTTATTTCTTTTTACTAATATTTTTAATAGATCAATAAAACATCAAACTTTGATCATTAAACTAATTTTTCTATTATTTTAATTATTGGATTATTTTTTACAACTATCTAGTACCACAAATGCAAGTGCATTTGCTTTGTATTCAACCTTCTTCATTCCTTCTGTCTTAGCGTAGTTAAAATACGTTGAACCTGGACAGGCATTATGACTGGGTACATTTTAGCTTCAATGATTCTAAAATAAACATAATATTTTTAAACTGGGAGTATTACTTACCATGTCAGCATTGCTTTGTACTAATTCCCTGATCTACACAAACACCAAAATAGCTCAGACTTATCAAGAAACCAGTAAGTTGCCGAACGTTGCTTTTTGACGACTGACAGGATAAACCTAATTACCTTCAGTGTGGAAGCCAAATGGTGGATTATACATGCTTCACGAGATTATTGTTTCTTGTTTCATAATCGTAAGTTCTTACAGCCCATTAATCTTTCAAGCGCATTCTTGGGATGTGGTAGGGAAAGTAACGGAAGCAGAAAATGTAAAGAAACAGCAGGGATGGATTACAATATATATATTCTTACCTTACAGTTACCATTGTTATTGTTACTATGGTGTTTTAATCGTATAATTTAATTAAATATGTTATCATGGAAGTAAGCAAACGTATATACAATATGCTGTACCTGCTTCAGTGTTCACATAGCATAAGAAGTCACTCTCCCAATAGACTAGACTGCTGATGTCTGGAAGATCGGGTCTGAATCCCGGTAGGCTATACTGAGGGCGATATTTCCTAAATAGCTCTAGTACGTATAATACGGAATAAATAATATGCGAATAAAATCTTACCTTTGTATGAGAACATGACCGAACCAACCTTGCCAAAATTTGTAGTTATCCATCAGTCTATTTCAGCGTCTTCAGTTTTTCAGGGGAATTCCGAGGAATTTCTTAAGGCTATAATTATAGTGATACCGCCCCTTTGTGTTTTTTTACCGGGCTTGGGACCGGCTATGGGCACATTACCGGCGTTTAATGTCGTATCTCCATTTGATTCGACAAGAAACTATAGTGATTTTTAAATAACAAGCACGCTGTGATATACTGGATATAGGATAAGGCTATTCAATTTTTCTATTCATTGTTTCCTATTTTACAACGCCCACATTATATTTTTTTGAATTAAAATTGTTTATGGATCCAATTTTCTAAATAATACCCGACTGGTTTTTCCTGAATGGTTTTCCACTCTCGCTGCATGCAAATACGGGTTCACTTCCTCTAATTCAACCTACCCAATTCCTAATCATTTGCGTAGTTACTACTTAAATCATATAACCCAAACTCTTTGTAAGACGCAGTGATATTATATTATTCGTATTATTATTATTATTATTATTATTATTATTATGGAAATCAACATTTGAAGGCGTATAGGCGGGATCTTCCTGCTTGTAACCCCCAAAATTTTCATCATCAGGACGGGAAAAATGGGATCGGGCCTTCCCATCGCCGCCTCCTCGGAGATGCAACTAATCTCTGCCCTGCTTCACAATGGCGTTAATGTCAAAATAAGAGGGGTTTTGGTCCCCTCGGGGTGTATGACCATTTCTTCTATTAGGGTTTCCTCTGGGATAGGATGAGTTGTTGGGGTTGCTGAGGTTATAACGTGGGGTTTCCCTTGAAAACCTGCCATCAGAACCTTGCCCTTCCCCTCTCCTATAGGGTTGATCCCGATTACTATGGGGTCCCCCTTCCCAACTCTCACATAAGGTGGCCTATTGTTAAGGGGGCATCTATCAGGATGACTCTGAGGACCCTGCCCATTTCCTGACCTACTTGATGTTTCCTTATAACCTCGCTCCCTTCTACAATTATCACCTGGTCGGAGAGGATACTAAACCTACCTATCCCTCTTTGCAAACCCTTGGGGCGGTGACCTAGGTGCTGCATTACGATTTCATTTCCGGTCGGCCTCCAAAGCATCAACTTTAAACAAACCTGCTCTAAACTCCTCTAAGGTTCCGTAGCTAGCACTTATCAGCATTTCTCTGAGCCTGAGGGGTAACTGTTGAGTCATCATATAAATGAGCTCTGACTCCGTTATAGGTGACTCAAAATCCCGGCTCTTTGAGTAGATGTCAGCAAGGTATTTCTACAAAGTACCTGTAGATTCCGTGTAGCGGGATGCATGGAGCTTGGCTCGCATTTGAACCTGTATCTCAGCTGACCAAAACATGGCCTTAAAATCACTCCAGCTTGTTATATTATCTTTATTGACTGTCCACCATGGTGCTGCGTTCCCCACGAGTGAGTTACCCACATGCCTCACTTTGTCTCGGTCAGATAGGTGATGCCCTTCAAATAGATCTTCGAGGTCCCCAAGATGTCTCACAGGTCCTCGATGACTCTACCGTTGGAACTTGGGCAACTGGACTTCGAGCGCATGCTCGCCCAACAATGTCATAAACGCTGGGGTAACTAGTTCAGGACAGCTCAAGCCGAGAAGTACGGTTCGAGTCGCAATGCTCTACCTGTTCTTGCATAGCCTTTATTGCCCCTGCAGTATCGCTGACTCACCCCTGCAAATTAGCTTGGACTCAAACCAAGTCTCTATTGTCACTCTGCAGTGTCGAAACTACATCGTTTACAACTTGAAAGCTTTCCCTCTGGGTCTCCCTCACTGCTCTGATCTCTCTGTTTATGGACTGTAATCCTTCCTCAATCTGTGCATCCTGTTGTTTGATTCGGAGTTCGACTGATCTTTGGTTTGACTCCAAAGTGGCAGCCATAGTGGCTTGGGATTTCTCCATTTCCTGCTTGACCTGTGATAAACCCTGGGTGAGTGTCCTGTGTGAGGATTCCATTCTACCCTTGAAGTCTTCCCTCATCTTCTACAACTCAGTGGTAAATTCCACCCTTAAAGAGTTAGTCAAGTCACAAATGTAGGTGCTTATGTCGTCTCCTGTCTGTTGTTGGTTAGCAGCAAGCTGTTGTTGGCTGGTTGTTAATTGTTGTAACGAAGAAAGTATCTCAGCTAGTATATTGGCAGTAGGTTCCGTCACATTCTGTGTTGTGGCTTTTAAGTTGGTAGTCTGTCCTGGTGTGGTCTTGCTTTGAGTAACCAGTCCCTGCTCCGTTGGCTCACTCTCTATCTCACTGAAAGTATCGGGGACTCGAACCACCTGTTCAATTTCCCCCTGGTCCAACAGTGCCGCATGTTCCGGAGTAAGAGCCCTGGTTGAATCCCTTTGTTGGTCCATGCTCCTCAAAAAATATATGCTGCCTTTACTCATTCCAAAATGACACAGAAAGTTGGTTTTTACAACCAACTATCAAACACAACCCAATCCGACCACATACATACGAAAAGCCCCGCGTTAGGCAGCCACTTTAACAATTTTGCTCATTAACCTGAAGGTCACCTCTAATAGACGAGAATATGACCTGAGAAAAATTACCTAAGGACTAATATTAATTATTCAAACTGGTCCGGGGAAACTTCTGCTGGGTGCATGTGGAAGGAATTTGGTATGACCATCAAATTAAAGACAATGTACAGCTTAATCGACCCATCCCAACCAGCTCCATCGTTGCATCCATGAAGTTATGGAACCTTTACAAAAATAAAAATAAAAAAATAAAATGTACTTGTTAAAGAACTACCACAGCTTAGGTTTCTGAGAGCAGGAAATAAACATACCTGTACAAAAATACATTTAGCACTAAGAAAAGTAAAAAAGAAAAGAAAACTCATGTAATATACTATAACTATTTTGAAACAACTAATGGAGAAATAATGTATATAATGGCTCAATAAATATGGTTGATTTATTTATATGTAATAACAATATTGTACCCTACCTCTCCAGCCGGCCACTAATATACAAAACTAAGTACACTTTCTTCCTCTTTCCAAGGGGTCTGTTGAATTCTCATACAATTTTTACTATACCCAATAAACAGTGAGGAGTTATTAGAAAAAAAATTCCAAGTACAGTCCAATTAAAATATAGGGGAGATTTGCGTATTATCGCACACCTTCCTAATATCGCACACCATGATATCTTCCCCAGTAGGTGCTGCAACATAGCGGTGGCAGGCTTAACCCTGTGCTCTGGGCCAGATACCAGTCTAGTGGAAGAATTGAGAGTGGTTAGAGCGATCTGTGTGTTCAGTGATGTTTTTAAGATTCTACTCCAGTCAAATATTTTCAAGAGGTCACTTCAACAGCAAGTGTTATCAATGAAGGTAGGTGATATTTTAAACGTAACTGCACACATACCATCTCTGTATAACGTAGTTTTGGTAGTCACAGTTGTAACTTTAGCTAAGGCCATTGTTCTAACTGCAACGTCCACCATATTTAATTTTCTCAGTGTGCCTAATATCGCCCCCTTCGTGTTGTCATAATACCGCAATGTGCGATATTATGCACAGTAAAAATATTATTTAGCTTGCAGCATGAAGTTACTTTTTGTTGCAGATGTCAAAAAAACGGTAACAATGGTCCGCAGAAAACATGACAAAGGCGATATTAGCTTTCCGAGCGAAAGAAATGGGTTTACTACGTGCATCCAAGCACTTTGATGTCCCCAAATCCACATTAAAGGACAAAGTAAACTGTGAGGAAAGAGATATAAATAAATTAGTGACTACAAAACTTGGTAGAAAACCAGCACTTGGTAGTGAATTAGAGGAAGCATTAGTGAACTACTGCTTGGAAATGGAGTCTCGCTTTTATGGGCTGACGGCCAAAGATATTAAAAGAATGGCCTTCCAGTTAGCTGAAAAAAATGGCCTCCTGCATCCATTTGGAAAGAGAGATGAAGCAGCTGGATGGAAGTGGCTGCGTTCATTTCTGAGAAGGCATCCACAACTTAGCCTAAGGAAACCACAAGCGACCTCAATGAAAAGAGTCAAAGGCTTCACTCGATAAAACGTTAACAAATTTTTTGACCTATACGAGCCTCTGCTTAATTAATTAAAAATTATCCAAACAGATTGTACAATTGCGACGAAACAGGTCTGACAATTGTACAGCATAAATTAAGCAAAGTGATATCTTTAAAGGGTAAGCGTCAAGTTGGGGCAGTTACTTCGGCAGAGAGGGGTTCCTTGGTGACAATGGTTACATGCATGAGTGCAACGGGCCACTTTATTCCACCACTCCTGGTGTTTCCTAGAAAAAATATGAAACCAGAACTCCTTGATGGGGCCCCAAACGGAAGTACTGCAGCGTGTCATAAATCTGGATGGATAGAAATGGAAAGTTTTTTGAAATGGTTTCAGGAGCAGTTCTTGGCCAATGTGAAGCCCACCAAAGACGATCCTGTGGTTTTGGTCTTGGATGGCCATTACTCACATACCAGAAACCTGCCATTATTAGACCTTTCCCGAGATAATGGTGTGCATATTGTAAGTTTGCCACTTCACTGCTCACACAAAATGCAGCCGCTTGACAGATCTTTCATGGCACCATTTAAGTCTTACTACGCGCAAGCAATAGAATCTTGTCTCAAGCAAAACATAGGCAGAGTTGTAACACACTATCAAATAGCAAGACTGTTGGGTCAAGCTTACAACAAATCAGCTACAGTTGCGACAGCAGAACACGGCTTCAGGAAAACTGGATTGTTTCCCCTCAACCAAGAAATTTTTCAACCACATGAGTTTGCTGCTGTTGACGATACTTCTAATCCAACAACCAACAACCAACGAACTGGAACTAGTGGCATCCAACAACCTGGTTATAGCGGAATTCAACAACTTGGTTTTAATATCATCCAACAACCTGATTCTAACACGTTCCAACAAACTTATTCCAGTGTAATCCAACAACCTGGTTCTAGCGGCATCCAACATCCTGGTTATAGAAAAATCCAACAACCTAGTTCTAGCAGCTTCCAACATCTTGGTTCTAGCAGTATTCATTCATCGCCTCTAGGGACTCCTAAAATAATGCCAGCTGATATCAGCCCTCTTCCTTCCTTAAAAGTACAAGCCCAACCCACTAAAGTGAGAGGAAGACCAAGCTGTCCTGCCGCTGTGCTTACAAGCTCGCCTTACAAGAAACAGCTGTTAGAAGACATTACAAAGAAAGGAAAAATGAAGGACGCTAAAGCAATTAAGGTAAGCAAGAAACCAGGGATAAAATCAACATCTGAAAGGATAAAACGAGCTAGCAAGAAGAATACAGTTCCAAAAAGCAAAAGAAAGGAAACAAATGCAATAAAGAAAAGGAATAAACTGAAAGTGTTATCTTCAGAATCAAGTGAAGAAGAGTTGGCTGAGCCTCTGACTGTATCCACAGATGAAGAGGACAGTGAAGATGATTGTGAGTGTCCTTACTGTAACAAGTCATATTCAACAGACAGGGGGGGAGAACAATGGATTATCTGCACTAAGTGTCGTGTTTGGTGTCATGAGCAATGCTTAGGGACAGACGATTATAAATCATTTATCTGTGACTTTTGTTTGGAGGCTTAGATGCTCAAAGCTTGGGGTAAAAATTTAAATGAGTTTTTCATGTGAAGATTTCTATAATGTTTATGAGCTCTAGGACTTATTAATTTTGATATATTTTTATATAATTTTGTAATACAACATTTTCTTAAACACAATGGCAATATTAAAACAGTTTCTTAGAACTAAATGCTTGCTTGACTTTTATTTACCATGGCTAACATAATTTGAAAGGTAACATAATTTAGAGCCTAATATCACACAACCTGTGCGAAATTAGGAACATTATTTTTCTTAAACCAGATATTGATATTTTTTGTATTTAATTTTTTAAATTTTTATATACATATAAAACCAAAATGCAACCTTGCAATACGCTAGGGCACTAACAAATAAAACCAGAACAATGGTAATTGTTTATTTTTAGAGACCAATGGATTCATAAATTAAGCTTTTTAAAATGGGTGCGATATTAGGCTAATCTCCCCAAATAATATATAAATTTTATTCTCATTTAACAACCTCCCCAAACTAATGAACTGTTCCACATAGGCTAATTTCTATGACGAACAAACATTTACACAGTTATGTAGTTTTCCTATTGTGTTTTTAATACACCTATTGAAGTTCTAGTTTGAATATAGAATATACGAGTCAAATCCCCTTGAGGAGCAGCTTAGTGGTTGATACCATTAGCTATCCTGGTCACGGGACCAACTACACTTACTTTCCTGGGTAGATCCGAGAATTTTCTTTAACAAATTCAGGAGGAAATACATGTTACAAGTAACAAAAAAAAATAATGAAGTCTATCCTAAACAGGACCAGGCTCACGATTTACGTTTTTTGCTGTAGTCAGGCGAATCTCCAAAATGGTATCCAAACACACGCTTACACTCGCGTGAAATAGAATTATTATATTTTGGCGAATGTAGCCAAAACCCAAAAATAAAACAACAAAAAAAGCATTTTTCCAGCTTTACTTCGGTCTGCACCTTCTTAACAGGCAATAATAGTTTATAATATGTGTAGATTGCCTTGGATGGCGACGGACTCAAAAACAGCACGTCCTCTCACCTCCATCACTTAAAAACCCAATGTCCTCTCCGGAACCTCCCACCCGGACCCTCTTTTCAAGCGTCTTCCCCAAATTACCCAAAAGGTGCGGTAAGATTCACGCAAAAACCAAAATCCTAACTCCTAATATAGCCTTTTTATACCAAGTACAACATTAGGGAAAACGCTTAAAATTAACAATAACAAAGTTATGATTACTAAAACAATTACAAAACAAATATAGTCTTCCTCCAAGACAAAAAATACTCGCCAGAAAATAATAATAAATATAAAAAAAATTCATCTTCCTTCTCAATCTACCATCGCGTGGCAGACATGTCCACCTGGCAACACGCTCGTGTGGCGGGATCACGAACTACTTACCTAATCGAGATGGATTCCCGAGAAGAAATTTATAATAAATAAAGAATTAAACGATAAAAATTAAACTGCAAAAGTATCAGGTAAGTAATAAAATAATGCACAGATTAGTGTAATTATAAATCTAAGATTTTTTTTCTCAAAAATGTAAGCTACCAGGGAACCACCTTAAATAGTTAATATCCCAGGGTAACAGCAACTAAAACGAACTTGCTGCCAAGCGGCCATTACTAACACCCCACAAAATACATATAAAAAAAAAGGAAGATTCACCAAACCACAATTAATAATATTATTTTTTAGAGATGGTAAGAATAATAATAGTAATAATATAACTAGGGGATTATTAAAAATACTCACAGGGGTGAGGCCAGCGGGTTGTGTAAAAAAAGAGATATTGCTCTAGCCTGCCCAAATATAAGGCCATAGAAATAGTCAGTTTGCGCTATTATTATTGTAGGACCATCCCTTAAAATTCTCGCATGATATAATTTTTAGAAGAGGGTTTGTGCCCCTTTCTCCATATGGATATATCTGAAGTTCACACTCTATTGAAGAGACAGAAGTATTTTTCACCGTTATTAGTTAAATAGGTGAACCGTCATTCTGAAATATGTTGGTGAGAGAAATTCTTTCACTTTAATAAGTTGGGTTTCCACCCCCAGGGCACAACACATTTGAAAATTATGAAGATGTGATTTCTTAGTTAAATTGTCTGGTTTGGAAATACTTTGAATATAAAAGTGTATTTAAGAAAATCTAAATGTCTCCGGGTGGGTTTAAGGGGAGGGGGGCTATCTTCCCGCGTGCACAACTCATCCTTAAAATGAAGTGGTAGTGATTTCTTTGCTAAAATCATTTAGGATTGACACACTTTCGATAGAATAGTGGTGTCTATGAAAATTTGACATTTAGAGGGCTTTGTCCCCAGGTGCAATTACTCATCAAAAAATGATGGAAATGGGATTTATTTGCTAAAATTGTTTTGGATGAACACACTTACAAAGGATAATTGTTTTATGGAATAATTATAATTTGGGGGTTTTATACCCCCCAGTCACAACTTTTCAGTTAAAAATTGATTGATATTTAATGTATTCGCTAGCATTCTAGTGGTTGGACACACCTTAGATATAAGAGTTATTTGAATTTATGACAATGGTAAACCCCGACACGCTGGCGGTGAGGCCCTTGAAACTTCACCAGAAAATATCTACTATTTAAAGCCATTTTATATCTTCACTGCAACTAAATAAAGCACCTAATAAGCAAAGCAAAAATCTTAAATGGAAATATTATTGAATAAAAGAGCCAAGTTTTATGTACCATCTTTGTAGTATAGGCAAGAACGCCAAGTAAGAGCTCTTCTCGACCTTATATTGATGTTGCATGATGAGAACTGTTAGTCAAAGTACGTTAACCCTAGAATGGTAAGGTGGGGTACTGCACACCCCAGCTTATATTCTTAATGTTTCCAGGCTTGAGTGGTGGGGGTATCTTTTGTTTCAGCCCATATAAATTCGGTCTGGAGCATGACCTTCACAATGGATGACGTTCTGGGCCCTGACATCTTGCTATAAGGTAGTTGGAACTATTTTTGTAAACAAACTACCACCATGGACTGTATTGTACTCCACCTTACCATTTAAGAAACACACTTTTCCTCGTATTTATTTTTCTTTTATTTACTATGTGTGATATAAAAACACAATTTATGAATAATACGTTCAACTGGGACATTTTGTCTGTGAATGGAATGGGTTACCTTGGAGCTGTACACGTCCAAGCAGACTAGGTAGGCCTATTGCACGAAATGTATTAATAACTAGGCCGGGACCCAAACAAGAGGAAGAAAATGTTAAGGAACCAAAAGAAGCTTGGGGTATCTTGTTCAGTGGAAATATTTTTAGTAAAATATCTAATCATTAAATTGAAGAAATTGAAAGGATCTCTGCAACATATTCTTATGACAACATTTATGGTAATGGTTTATTCAGGGCGACTATGTCAAAGTAATGTTTTCGCTTTTTGAAAGATTTTTTACGATTTGATGATAAGACAACTAGACCAAGAAGGGTAGTAGATGATAAATATACCCATATCAGGGATATTTGGGATATTTTCATTACCAATTGTAGAAAGGATTATTCACCTAGTCCACACGTAGTGCTAGACGAGCAATTGGTTTCAACCAAAGTCCATTGCCCTTTTCTCATGTACATGCACAATAAACCGGGTAAATACGGTATCAAGGTAATCATGATGAATTATACTAAACTTACTATATGTGTGATGCAATACCTTACACAGGACAAATCAATGATCTACTATTTAACGAGTTGGTACCAGAGTATTACGTGCGTAAGCTAAGTGAAAACATATCAGGCTCTAAACGAAATATAACTTGTGATAGCTGGTTCACCACCATTCCATTTGTTAGCCGCATGCTGCAGGACCATAAGATTACAATGGAAGGCACACTCATAAAAAACAGAAATTCCTCCTATATTCTTACAGAAGAGGGCCATCAATGCTTCTGTTTTTGTGTTTGACCAGACCAAAATCCTAGTTTCATATTCTCCCAAGAAGAAAAAGAATGTCGTCTTAGTATCATCCATGCACCAAGATGATGAAATTTAGAATGAAACAGGTAAACCAGACATAATGATATCGTACAGCAGAAATAAAGAAGGAACTGACTGTTTTGACAAACTATGTGCTACATTTACGACATCCAGAAAAAATAAGAGATGGCCTATGCAGATGTTATTTGCCATGCTTGATCATTGTGGTGGAAACTACTATATACTGTTTGTACTGGATAATCCAGACTGGAAAGGTAATCCAAAACACAACTGACTTCACTTTTTGAAAGAGCTAAGTGCAAGCCTGACAAGAGATCATCTAGTAATGAGGACTCTATCTGAAAACATTCCTAGAGCAATCGAGATCCACATCATGGAGATACTAAATCTACCAGAGGCTGAAATCAGGCCATAATAGATCATGAACAACCAATGACAATGAAAAGGTGTCATATTTGTACACAGAGCAAAGGCAGGAAAACAAAAGTTACCTGTAAATATTGCAGGAAGTCTATGTGTTCGGAACATCGGGCAATGTTATGCCAGGATTGTGCTGAGTGAGCTATTCTGTATAAGAGATACTCTAAAGAAACTTTATATTTAGTATAATTCCTAACTTTCATATTGTAATTAAAATTAAAATTATACCTTACTTAACACAGCAACTATGGTTCATATATTTTACCATTATGAAGAAATCATATATAACTATAATAGGCCTATATAATGCATATTAAACTAAAAAAGTTTGTATTATTTTAGTGACCTTTTAATAACTGGGGTATGATATACCCCGCCTTATCATTTAAGGCCAAAATATTCACCTTACCATTGTTGGGTTAGTGTATTTGAGATTTTTACAAATCTACAATTTCTCAAATACCATGGGATTTGAAATATTCGAGAAATTGAGGATTTGAGACGCTAATCTCTAGTTCTAAATGATTTTGCCTCTCCAAGGTCCATGTGTAAGAAATTTACAAAATCAAACTATTGTTAAAGTAGTGTGAAGTAGTGTAAGCGTAGCCACGGGGCAAGTGTGGTCATGGGCTATAAAAGACTCATAAAAGCCTATTTCAACATAAAACATTCAGCATATGTTCGTAAGACACATTTTTTTACACTTTTTACTTCCACTAGCAGTTTAATCTAAGATATATATAATATTATATATATATATTTTTAAATATAATTAGAAAAAATCCTTTTGTTTCACCGCTGAGTAAGAAAGAATGCCAGACCTAAGATTTTCAGCCTCCCTATTCTTGAAACTTAATTACCTAGATTGACTTTTGTGTTTCTAGATCATTTTGATGCTTTATTTTGTTTTAGCTTACCCCTGTAACTAAATTAGATCCGTGGCTGCACTTGCCCCAGCGATGTTGCACGTGGAACAAGTGCAGCCCAGGAGCCCGGGGCTATTGTAGCCACACTGGTTGCACTTGACCTGATTTTTTTAACCCATTTTTTGTTTGTTTTCTTTTTTTATCACTTTAGAATGTAGTGGAGAAATGTACTTTTCAATGTCATTTTATTCATTAAATATTCAATAATAGCAGTGGCGTATTCTGAGAAAACTTATAGGTATGCTGTACTCTAAAAGTTGCAAGGAATATCTGGTGGCTGAGGACCCTCAACTACCGTTGTCCAAGAAAGTCAAGAGAATACTTCAAGTGAAGTATTAAAAGAAATGTACTTATAAAACTGTGGTTCTCGGTTATTTATTATTTCCCCTTAACTGTGTGCTATCTCAGGAAATTTTTAGGCCTACCTACTCTCATATTTTTTATTTATCCACAACGATGATTACCATCCACTCAAAATGTAATAAAAGTAGCTCAATGGCATCAGGACTCATTCTGGATATACCATCGAGTGGCCGCCAAACTGTTTGGCGAATTAATGCCAACTCTTGCGGATAGAAGGTTTCATGTTGTCAGCATGACGACGCCTCTATCCAATAAACTTGGTTTTCTATACCGGAGCCACTACTTCTTTATTCAAGTAGCGCCTTTTTTATCCACATTAGGCTGAGTCTAAACTTTTCCAAACCCACTGCTCCACAGATAATCTGGAATACTTCTAAGAACATCTGGAAGCGCCGGGAATCAAACCTGGAACCTCGGCGGTCCTCAAATTGTAATGGTATCTGCATGGTTAGAAATTAAATTAAATATTAATGTCGGGGCTAAGAGTGGTATGAGAACATTTCTGAATGCATAAGAGAAACATAATATATTCATTTAGCTTAGTGTAATTAAAAGCACAAACAATACACAAAGCAAAAAAATCAGAATATGAGTTAAATGAAGTTGTACATGGATCGAGCATCCATCAAAGATTGGTGGGAGGGTATCAGGTGGAGTGTCAACACACGTTGGAATTACAACTATTTCTTAAAGCCTAACTTATCACACACAATGCTGCTTGGAAACAAACGAGTCTTCCAACTTGAGAACATATGCTCCAGAAGTTATTTAGATGCGTATGCTCTAACATAGGGGAGATTATCTTCTATTAATACTCTCTCACTATGTAATTGGCTTATTGCTAAGATATTTACACATATATTTTGCTGTAAGCATTGGTGAACCCAAGGGGGAGAAGGACAAACAGTGTATTTGACACCGCTTTTTCGGCAACACTACAAATAATGTTAATAGAAATTTAAATAATATGAAGTATAACTAAGATATTTAACATTGAAGATGTGTTGAATGTATAGGCTACAATTTAAGAACAGGCTTCTAACTTAAGCCTAATATTCAAAAGGTTTACCTTTGCACACAAAATTAACTATTGAAAAAAAACACAAAAATATTAGCTTCAATACCATTTGCAATTTTAAATCTCTGGATTTCTATAAAACAACTCCAAATAATTTCTAAACGTATTTAATATTCACAAATATTATCTGCCTCAAGGGGTTAGGGTCTGTGCAACCCCAAACCTGCTCACCCTGTCAAAATTTCATTTTTTCTACAGCTTTGATTGAATGCCTCCCCCAAAATATGTGGCTGGCTGGGCGCGCAACTGATTAAGTGAATTAATTGAAAATATATTTTATTTAACTTTTCATTCTAATTCATCATGAAATGGTGCACATACCTTTGAATTTTTCAAAATCATCTTGTTCTCTTTCTGACTCTATGCTAATCATCTTAAACTCCTATAAGGTTTTAGAAAAACATTGTTTATAATGCTTTACAAAAGTCTAAGCTCTAGTGATTCAAAAAAACCAAATAATTATAATTGTATATTTGTTGTTTTGATTTTCTTGTTTTTAGTGGCATCGAGTGGTACGTATGTAATGTAAAAACACTCATTTTTGAAGTTCAACATTAATAAATGGTAACAAATTACAAGTTATATAAAACTTTAACAGATTAAGCTTTTTTTTTCATTAAATTATATTTAAAAAACTCTCTAGGATTAACCAGTGAGAAGAGATGGACACACATATACATACAAAAATTTAGTGGTATATATTTTGATTTTGCAACAGTTTTGATCGTATGTCATCAACCAATAAATAGTTAATATAATGTTCACCTTCAAGATGACCATCGTTAAACTTCCTATGTAAAATTTGCTCTTTCAACATTAAACTAATTTATTTCCCTACATTCATTATTGTATTGGAAAACAAAGGATGTTTCTTGGAATGAGCTGAGTAAGGGGGTTCAATAGAAGGAAACAAACATTTTTTGCTATCACCTGTAAGATCTTACTGGAGGAATCAACAAGATAAATTGGCAGAGTAAATGAAACTTTGTGGCTTATATATGTAGGCTTACTACCCTGCCCTCACCCATTCTTTTAACACACCTACTTACTGAAAATAATATTTTGTAACTATTAAAAGTTTGAAATCATGCACAAAATTTTAACATCATTGGTAACTAATTCAAGGTTGTGACTCGCTTCGGTGTAAGTTTGGTATAACGCACTACTAAGATGGTAGACTAAAACACCGATAAAGGGGAGATCGATGTTCTAATATCGGTGTAGGTGTATTCAAGGTGGTTTTTTCACCACAAATGCTGGCACACTTTGGCTAAATGTAATAAACCTAATACCCGAAACTATTAGTGTAATTAATACATAGAGTAAACAACTAATCCAAAGAGTCATAAGACCAAGTGCTAAAATAAAATTAATCCAACTTGTGTTTAATCATTCAACTTTGATCCTTATTTATTCCGACAAGATTCTTGTTTATTCCAAATTGCTTCATCATTTTTATTCTTACTGGATCTCCCTTATTTACTCAGACTCCTTCTTCCTTCTTAATTTCCATTCATTTATTCTTATTTATTCCAAATTTTTTGTCTTTGTTTATTCCCACTTCAAAATGTTCTTCCTTATTATTCTCATTCATTTCGCCTTTTGTATCCAGAACTTTTTGTCTTTATTTATCTTCGTTGCGTTGGTTCTTGATTAATTTCGTGTAGTTCCTTGTTCATACCGACTCATTCCTTATTGTTTCTTGTGTGATCCTGGTTTGTCTTTCCTTCCATCTGGTTTTCATTCAATTTTTACTAAATCCTACTTCATACCGACTTTTCCTAGTTAATTTAATCTTCTTCTTTATTTACTACAAATAGTTACATATATATTATGACATATTCATACTTTATTCCAACATAATCATGGTTTATTCTGAACATTTCCTTAATTATTTTGAAAAATTCTTTCATAATTATTCCGACAAGTTCTTACATAATTATCTATTGTGACTTTTTTCTAATTTATTTCGACTTGTTGCTAGTTTGATTTGACTCGTACCTAATTTATTTTGACTTGTTCCTAGCTTGTTGTGACTCGTTCCTAATTTATTTTGAATTGTTCCTAGCTTGTTTTGACTCTTTCCCAATTTATTTAAATTCGTTAATAACTTATATCAACTCGATCCCTAGCCATTTGTAACTGTTCCTTTCTCTAGCCAACCTTTTATTTATTATTTATTCTGATTTAATGCTAATTTATTCTTACACATTTCATAATCATTTTAAAGACTTTTTTATTTTATATTACCAAGCATCCCTTATTTAATCCTATCGTTCTTTTTTTTATTCAGATTAATTTTATCATAGATTCCAATATGTTCTGGATTTATGTAAAGTATTTTATTACTTATTTTTACTCATTCCTTATTTATTCCTACTCGTTACACTTTGTATGACACTACATTCGCCTTATTTATTCAGACACATATCCTATGTATTCTGACATGTTTTTTTATTATTTATGCCAACTCATAACTCCTTATTTTTATCATTTATTCCATTTCACTTTAATCCGTTCCTTTTTAATCTTAATGGTTTTTTCAACACCTTCTTTCTTATTTATAAAATGAAAACTCGTTTCTTACCGATTCAGAAATGGACATCATAATTTTTTTCATCTTGTTCGTTATTTATTTCAAATATTTCCTAATTTATTCTGATTCACTACTCTGAACTATTCAGACTTGACCTTTATTTATTTCGACTAAAAGAAAAACTCATTTAGTAGAAAGTACAAGTGATGGGATTAAATTTCGACGTTGTTACCAAAGATCTGGTCGTTCAAGAAAATTAAATCTCTCTAAAAGTAGAATATTTTTCCAATAGTTATGAAATAAGTCATCTTATGCAAGGCAATAAAGATTTCATGTCTTTAAAAAAGGGTGATTAATATCGTGATCTTTGCAAAAAAAAAATTATGAAATATAAACAAAATATATATGTTTTATAAAAATAAATATCCCGCAGAAATTATAGGGTTTCAAAATGAGTAGATCTTCGACCTAAAATTATAGTCCATTTGGAGGAAGTAGTACACATTCTGTTTGTATCTGTACAATACATCAAACTGTAACATTAAAAAACTAGTGGAGCACTTTTAAAAAACATAGTATTAGATGACGACAAATCCCGTCTAGCTAAAATTATGTGAGTTGTGCCAAAATGTTACTTCAATGAGTATAATTCTTGCCCTGAAACAGAATAAATAAATGAGAAGTGAAAAAATGGAGGAACCATTGATTTAGCATATTGCATATAAATAATGGGTTTCTGTTGTCAACTGGGGCTTAGAGACATTTAAGAAACATATGAGGATCAAATCATGACACTACTTTAATGATCTTATTGGAGCCAATCAAAACCAGCATCAATCCTATTCTTTTAACTTACAAATTAAGAACATTGTAATCAGTATAAGTTACTTAAGAAACGTTTCCTTGAGACAAAACCTATTCCTGGCATACAAAAACTACATTGTTTTGTGCCTGTATCAAAAAACTGATTGAAGGAGCAATACTAGCATTGCTCACTCCCGACAGACCTGTACCATCTATTGTTCCCACCAAGACCAGAAAATCTTCCTGTTTCTGTCAAACAAATGTTAATCAAAGTGGAACCAATACCACCCTGCCCAACGGGTAAATAGAATTTGCAATTAATGTTTTGAAAATATTGGTATTCAAATTTAATATTACACAGGAATATAACGAGTTATTGTTTTAGTATATATAATGTTTTTAATCTCTATCTTGTTTTAGGATGGATGGGTTGATATATATATACACATATATGTATTAAATCTTAGCATGTTAAATGCCATGTAAAAGAAAAAAAAATATAAATTCTTGTGGGTTTTTATACAAAATTCTTTATTTGTAATTAAAATCTAGGCCATTGGGCACAAATTCATTCTGGTGAATTTGTGATGAGAAGCTTTGTCAAGGTGTTTTTTGGTTACCACAATTTTATTTAAAATAAATTTGAATGTGATCCCATCGAGATCCCAAAATGAATTTAGGCATGCATACCATTAAGAAATTTGTGAACATGTGTATTTGCTTCAATATTTTAAGATATTATTTTTTCGAAAAATTGAAATTAAAATTGTATCATGGTGACCCTGAACTTTTAAAAAAACCTTTATGTGGTCATGTGATATATAATTTTTAAGCCCAAAGGAAAGCCTTCAAATTGGTTTCAATGCCATACCCAAATTATTTCCAAATGAAGAAGATTGATTAAACATGATGGTCGATAACCCTTAAAAATGCAATTTTTCTTTAAACAAGGAAAATTTTCAACACATAAAATAATTAAGGTGATTCGTCCAACAAGCTTCTCCTAGAATGACTAGGCTATAACATTTTGACATGGAATTTTTAACATGGTTGAAAGCGGGTGTTGTGTTGTGAAGAGGGGGATGGGCAGTTGGAGTGGAAAAGTAAGCTGGGATTGCCAGCTCTTTGTTCACAACAGTGTTGTCATAGCACTACTTCTTTTTTTCGCTAATTTAGAACATGAATGGTCACTGCATGCCTCACCCGGGAGTTGTGGTCTTGAGTTTGAATCCCGGCTACTAAGATTAAAAGAATATTAATAATTTAAAATAATTAACTTAATACACATGTTGAAAAGTATTTATTGTACTGAATATTATTAGGCCTATATTTACAAAATGTGTCCATAGAAAAAAAATGTATTACTAGGCAATTTAATTAAATAATTTGAGTGGTGAAAGCTTTAAGGTTATTTTATTATTCTTTTAGCACCGAGTCGTACTAACCGTTCGCGGTATACTCACATGTACTAATTACGCTAATTAGTTATGGATTAAGAAAGCTGAATTTAGAGGAAGTGCACTCGCATTTGCGTAAAGAGAGTGTGGGAAACAATTTATAATAAAACTACCCTACCCTCTGTATATCCGACGGAGATCAAACCCCGAACTCGCTGTCAAGTCAATACATTGCAAACAACGTGTTCGACAACAAAATCGTAACGGAAAATAACAAGTAGTCTATGAAATATTATTTTTTAACCAAATTTATAGCTCTAATAAATACCCACAT
>JBCFYV010004197.1:0-21750 GCA_039000515.1 Timema cristinae | reverse complement strand
TTTGACTTGGTTAAGTAGCTTTGGCCCAAAAAGAAACTCGGTATTTCCCCCCATCACTAGCCCCCCGTGCCCAAAGGAAATTCCCAATTCCAGGGCACCTTTACTTTTAATTGGGGGACAGATCGTTGTTGGGGAAAATAGGGAAAAGGGAATTTTGAGTTGCAAAGGGCCCCTAGCGCCAAAGACATTCACTTTTTACAATTTTAGGGGGAAACCTCGAAATCCCGGGAGAAAATTGTACAAAAGTTTTGGGGTTTCTTGGGCTTTTTTGTTCCGAATGTTCAATTTTTTTGTCCCCCCCCCTTTTTCCATCTCCCAATTTTCCCCTTGGGGGGTATTGTAAATAAAAGTGGTGGCATGGCAATAGTCTTTCACTTTTTGGGACTTTATTATTTTGGGGGTGAAGGAGAAGCTCCGGCTTAAGATTTTTAAAATGTAAGTTTAAAATTCTTTTTTTGGCTTCGAAATTTAAAATGTATATTTTATATATTTTATAAAATTTATTATTTATATTATATATATATTTATATATATATATTCGACGACTATGTAGTTTTTGTTATACGTACCTAGTTTTAAACCAAAACCCACCCCCAAAGTGTTTTTTTTGAAAAGGATTTAAAAGTGTGCTGTGCCGAAATTTCAAAATAAAAAACTGGGCCCCTTAAACACTTGGCGATTTTACAGAACATTTGCATGTCTAATGGATTTTTAATTTATTTTGTTTTTTTTTAAAGTACCCGAAAAAAACCCTTTTTGTACCGCGTTTAAAAACCCAATTGTCTAAATTTTACGATAATTTACTTTAAATTTATGCTTAAAAAAATTTATATATTATTCAATCTTTAATCTTTAATACACCCCTTTTTGGGTTATATTTTCTTTGGTTGAATTATTATTTATTCTGGGGCCCGGTTTCTTTGATGTGATTTATATCCAATTTGCTTTCAGGGCCCCATTTTTTTGGGAAACTTTATTATATTGCTAGTTTTTTTTAATTTTTCCAATTTTTCGATTTAAAAGATTATTTTTTTGTGTATGTGGGTTTTTTTCAGCCTGCTCTGAAACTTTATTTTTCATCTGCAAATTTTGGGCTGACGGGAAAAATTTCCCACAACCCATAACCTTTTTATTTGGGGGAAAAAGAAGAGATGGCAGGGGGGACAAAAAACCGATTTTTTAAAACCCAATAAAAACCATTAGTTGGGGTTTTAAAAACCGTTAAAAACAGCCCCCAAAAACTTAAAACTTTGAATCACGTTAAATTATGAAAAGTTTGGCAGTAAAGATAGTAAATAATTATTTGTAAACAAAGTAAAGGATAATTTTAAATTTAAAAAATAATGGTATTTAAATATTATTTATTTTTAAAAAAAAACCCATTGCGGACTTGGCACACAGGGTGGGGTTCATCGTTATTATAAAATTTTATGTTTTTTAACGTTAGATATTACCCCTCTCATTTCCCGGGCCACTTTTGGGGGGCCCACGTTTTTTATTTTAAATTCTGGGGAAACCCTACACAAATGGTGGGGAACATAGTTTATATGTCTATAATTCCCCTGCTTTAAATTTGGGGGAACCGGGGTCTCCCCGTTTTTTTGGGAAAAATATCCCCTTAAAACCCTAAATTAGACTCGAAATTAGCACTGCGCGCCCCCGGGTTTTTAAGGGGGGGGGCCCCAAATTTTCCCATATTTAAATCTGTTTCATGAGCCCCCTGGGGGGGGCTATAGTTTTAGGGGCTATAATGCCCCTTGCATATGTGGGGAAAGGGTTTGGGGTCTGCGTTTTTTTGGGGAAATATATGCCTTCAAACCAAAATTTAGACTGGGAAATTAGCACTGGCGCCCCCGGGTTTTAAAGGGCCCCAACGTTTCTTTTTTTGAATTTTGCGTCATTTCAAACATGGGGGGAAATTATAGTTCTATGTGTCTATAATGACCACTGCAAAAGTCGGGAAAACCCGGGCCCGGCGTTATTATCAAATTATAGGTTTTAAAGTTAGATTTTACTCCTCTACATACGGCTTTTTAAAAAGGGGCCCAGTTTTTATTTTTTAAAAATCTGCTTTTCATGAGCACCCCCATGGGGGAAATTTTATATTTTCTATGTGTTTTAAAAGGGAAACTGTTTAAAGCCCGGGAAACCCCGGGTCTGCCGTTATTATCAAATTTTAAGAAATTTAAAAAGTTAAAATTAATACCCCTAACCTACCGCCATTTTTTAAGGGGGCCCCCTTTTTCTTTTATTTGAATCTGCGTCATGAGCACCATGGGGGCCCAATTTACGTTTTTGGTTTAAAAAGAGACCCTGCATAGTCGGGGGAACCCTTTGGTTCTGCCGTTATTTTCGAGGGTTTGCCTTTAAAACTATAAAAACCTAATACAGACATGTTGGGCGCTTTTTAAAGGGGTCCCACGTTTTTTATTTAAATCTGCGGCTTTTGAGCACACATGGTGGGGCTCTTAGTTCTATATGTCTATAAGGGACCTGCATTGGGGGGAAAAGCTGGGTCTGCCGTTTTTTTGGAAATTTTCCCTTTTCAAACCAAAATTTTTGGACTCGAAATTAGCCCACTGGGGCGGCCCCGCCATTTTTTAAGGGGCCACAGTTTCAAATATTTGAATCTGCGCCCAGGGAGCACACATGGGGGCCCAATTACATTATGGTGTAAAAAGAACCCTGGCATTTTTCGGGGAAACCCTGGTTCTCCCGTTATTTTCAGATTGATTCCCTTTTTAAAACTATAATAACCTAATCAGAGCTTTTGGATGCCGGTTTTAAGGTGCCCTATTTTGGTTTTTAAAGAAATTAATATTTTTTTGTTTTTTAATGTACAGAATTGGGGAAATGCCGGCCCAATACGTGGTTCGGATCCCCTTTTAACTGTAGGTCCTCCATTTCATTACAATCACCCTACCTTTTAACCCCATTAGGTAAATGCTTTAAAACCCCAAAAGGGTAGTAAACGCGGTGCTAATAATTTTTAATATTAAGTACAGAAAAACCACTGATGTTCTTTGTGTTTTTTATTTTTTTTGCTCTTTTTTCAAAAAATTTTTTGTTTTTTGTTAAATACTTTTTAAAAAACGTAGTTTTGATTAAATTGGTCCCGGGGTTTTTCTAATTTATAAAAAAATTTATATTTTTTGGGAATTTTAAATTTTTTTTTTTAATTTCTAAAGGTTTTTTTTAAATATGTCCTTCAAAAACAAATTTAGATTTTTAAAAGTCTACTCTGTTTTTCATTTTGTTCCCTTTGGGTACCCCCTTGGGGTTTTTAAAGTGTTAATTCGGTATGTTTCATTTCAGTGGGTGCAAACGCGGTGCTGCTAAACCCCGTCGTTAGTGCTTTTTTGGTTATTTCGGTTCCCACTACAAATGGGGTAGTGTTTTTGGGTTGGGGGTGTCCCTTTAAAATTGGTTTGCTTTTAAAAGGGACCCGTTTTTTGGCAAATCCAAACCGGACGTCGGTGTTGCTGCTAGCACCCCATAGGTGGTGCTGTAACGGAGGTCAGTGGTCCTGCTAGGGGCCCAAAATTGGTGGTGCTGCTAAAAGAGTGTTTTAAATTTTTTTGGCCTTTACACAAGCTTTTTCTAAAATTTTAAAAAATTTCCAATTTTTCAAGTGAAAGGGATGGGGAAAAAAGATCCCCTTTTTACGTTGATTTTTTTTCCACTTTATAAAAAATTTAAACGTTAAAAAGTAATTTGCAAAGTTGCTTTTTGAAAGCCCAAAGGGGGGGCTTTTTTTGCCTTTTTTGTTGTTTAGTCCCCGCCCAAAACCTTTTAAAATCTCTTTTAAATAAAACCCTTTCTGTTTTGGGCTTTTTTTTTTTTTTAATTTCCTTATACATTTGCCCTTTAATTTTTTTTTTATAAAATCAGGATTTTTTGTCTGTTCTTTATTACAATATCCCTTATATTTTGTTTTAATTTTAAAAAAAAAAAAAAAATTTGACACATACTTTTTGGGGATATAAACATATACTAGTACAAAAAAATTACTTGTCCCTGTTATTGATCTTTCCCAAATTTCCCTTTAAACCCTGTCCCTTTTAGTATTGTCTACAAAAATATAAATCCCAATTTTTAAATTTTATGAAAAACTTTTTAACTATATTGCCCCCTCTTTCCCTTTTAATTTTTTTGGGAATTATATCCCATTTATTTATCTTTTGATTTGTTTTATTTTGGGTTAAAAATCTAATTTTAACCAAAATTTATACCTAGTGCCGTTATTACACAATCGGTTTATTTTTTTTTTCCCTTTGAAAGGAGTACCTTTTTTTTTTGTTAAACTTCCCCCTATGGCCAGTGGGCCCATCCCGGGGTTTGTTGGGGAAAAGTCCTCCCACGCACCCTTTTTTTTCCAAGCTAGCAGAGCTTTGATAAGGAAAATTTCCCAACCGTCTCATTGAATCCACTTACCTTCCTTCTCCCCTACCCGGTCTACGGGGCGCCCCGGGTTTCATAATTTATATGCCACCCAACTGGTACCCCTTGGGACCCCTTTTAAATCGGCTAGGGGCTTTTAAATATATCCAAAAAAACATCAAAATCTAGTCCCCCCCCCTTTTTATTTACCCCTTTTTTGTGTTTTGTTTCACCAGTTTGGAAAAAAAACGTCTAGTCTAAGTCTGTTTTTTCTTCCCCTCCGTTTTTTCCATGGGCTTCACTCCCCAAATTCTTCCTCATTTGGGTTTTCCCTGTTTTTTGTTTTGTCTCGGGGCCTTGGTTCTGTTTTGTCTTCTTTCTTTTAGTTTGTCCATATGTTTTGCCCCCTTTCTGCTTTCGATCCCGGGTCCATTATCTCTCAGGTTTAAGCCCCACCGGTCCCCCATCCCTCAGTTTGGTTTTATGGCATGGCATTATAGGCTTTTGTAGCTCCCCCTTTTCCCTTTTGGGAAAAAAATTTTACATTTCAAGGTCGCTTTTGGTTTCGGGTTGTGCCTCTCCCCCGAAACAGAAAAAAAGGGTTTCACAAAATTTCTTTCAAAAAAAGTAAAATTTCCCAATTGTAGGTTTCGCAAATGGCTTTTGTTTTTTTAGGGGTGGAGACAACCACTCGGGCCCTTTAAACAGCCCCAATGGGAAGCTGCTCCGTCTGAAGGGGGCATTATTTTTTTTTTTTTTTTTATTCCCACGTTTTTTATTTTTCTTTTGGGGGTTTAAACGCCCCCTATTTTTAAAATTTACACTAATGAATTAGGGTAAAGGTGGGGGTTTTAATTTTTTAAATTTTTAGAAAAATCGCACCCTATTTGCGCGAAAAAGACAATGGGGAAACCTTTTTGGGAAAAAAAACCACACTCAGTGCCCCCCCAACTGGGATCAAACCCCCCCGTTCTTTCCTTTCCTCGGAAAGGTCTAGTTTAAACGACACTATTTTAACTACCCCAAACCCGACCCGGGAGTTCAAAATTTGTGCACTCTTTATTGGGAAGGGTTTTGAAAATTACTTTCCTGACTAAAAAAATTTAAAAAACTAAGTCAAAAAAAGGTTGCTTTGGGGGGGGGGTAGCATTTTTTCTGAAGCAGGTAGCTGTAAATTTTATTTTCTTGTTTAACGGACCGCAAGAGTTAATTCGGGGGGTGGGAAAAAATAGGGCCGTTTTTATTTTATTACATCTTTATGCAAAAAAAGCTTTAAAATTTTTTAGTATGTTAGTTTACATCGTCTTTAATAATATTGGAAAATACAGTTTAAAATTTTTTTTAAACTGTACCATCTTTTTTTTTTTCACTTTAAAATGGGTTTTTGCTAAAATTTTATCCAAAAAATTTATTCTAAGGGGGGCAAAAATAAACTCGGGTTTAAAATAGGAGTTTTTAAACATTCTAAATGGGCCCTACACCATTAAGGGTTTTTTAAATACATAGTATCAAAATTTAAACATTCAGTTTTTTCTTTATTAATTTAAAATTTAAAATATTTAAAAAAAAAAAATTAAATTATTTTTTAAAATTTTTAAAAAGGGACGGGCATATTTTTCGGTTTGGGAAAAACAGGTTTTCTTTTTTATTATTAAAATTAAATTTACCAAGCTTTTTGTGCAGGGTTTATGATGGATTTTTTATTTTTTCTTTTGTTTTTAAAACAAATCTTAATATTAATTGCTAAACGGGGGGCCCCTTGGGGGCATGGGGGGAAGTTTTGTAAGTTTTTTAAAAACTATTTTAAGAGGGTTTTTTAATATAGTGAAAACATACTGGGGTGGGGTTAGGTGGGTTTAAATTATAGTCCAACCCCCTACAAAATATAAAACGGGGGCTTGAGCACCCCCCCCCCTCCACCCAGTTGTGTAGTCCTATTAACCCAGGCTAAAGTAAAAACACTGGGGAAACTGAGTGACTCTTTTGGGTGATAGGGGTTTAAAAAATTATTTATTAAATTTATGATTCACCCCTTTTCAAAATTAAAAATTTAATTTAATTCATAGACAGATTCCCAACCAAAAAAAATGTTAAAAAATTAAAATGTATCCCCCCAATAAAAAAAACCAAAAGCAATACATTGCCCAATTCCCCTTTTGAAAGTT
Source organism: Timema cristinae (assembly GCA_039000515.1). Taxonomy (NCBI): domain Eukaryota; kingdom Metazoa; phylum Arthropoda; class Insecta; order Phasmatodea; family Timematidae; genus Timema; species Timema cristinae. Next base: position 15,205 of record JBCFYV010004197.1, on the reverse strand, counting down.
TTCTTCAACTATTGTAAATCACATTTGCCCCAACATTTTCTCCCCAAAAATTTGTGTTTTTAAAGAGGGGATCGACCCAGATATTTTTGTCAGGAAGAGTCTTTGGTTTTAAACGTCCTCAAGTATAAAAAATAATATTTAATTAATAATGAGGGAAATTTGTAAATTGTGAAAATAATTATTTTATAATAATAATAATAATAATAAAAAATAAAAATTTAATAATTTTAATGAAAAAATTAATAATTTTAAAAATAAAAATTTAAAAATAAAAAGGAATTTTAATAAAACCCAATTTTGAAAGAAATTTTTTGTGGGTTTTAAAAACCCAAAAAAAACCACTTTAAAAACAAAAGCCCGTTCCCCCAAAAAAAAAAAAAAAAAAAAAAAAATATTATATTATATATATATATACTTTAAATTTAAAATAATTTCTGTATTCTTTTTAAAATCTATTCTTTATGAATTGGTGGTGTTTCACCCCAATCAAACCCCCATTTTAAAAGTTATAGTTTCAAGGGGGTCTCTAAAAAGTTCCCCAAAGTCGTTTTCCAATGGCCCTTTATCCATTTTTTGTTTGAAGGTTGCCCCAAATTAATTAAAATGAATAAAATTTTAAAAAAATATGTTATTGTTATAAAAATCTTTTTAAATTGGTTTGAATTGAAAAAAAATTTTAATCCCCACTTGAATTTTTTTTAAAAGGCAAATTGCTTCCCAATAATTGTGCCAAAAAACTTAAAAAAGGCCCCCTTAATTTTTACAATATGTCTGAGAAATTATATTTTTTTGGTTTTTTGGGGAATTTTTCTAACGAACTTGACCGATCCCCCCTTTTCCCCCCTCGGGCCCCTCTCCATCCTTCGCCAAATTTCCCCCCCCAAATTATGTATATCTACATTTTAAAATTTAGAAAAAAAATGTTTTTTGGTTTAAATTTTCCCCTCTCATTTGTTGCTGCCTGTAATCTCCTATGTGGGTACTTTTCCATGAAGGCCCTTTTTGATGGGGATCAAAAGGGAAAAATAAAGTGCGGACTTTTTAAAGAAATTTTTAAATAAAATTGTGTACATTGTTGGTTTTTTTGGTTGTCAGAAGGTTTTGGTTTTAAAAAATATGGGGATAAACCCCAAAATTTTAGTTTTTTACAGTTTTACTTTTATTTGGACTTTCCCCCCTTTCTAATTATGCCATTTATGCTAAAAAAACACAATGTATTAAAAAGCTGAAAATTCAACAAGTTTTGTGTTGATGTTTTGGCTATTTGGGGGGTACTGACGAGATTGCAATTTTATATACCAACCCCACTCTGGGTTCTTACCCCCCACAAACAAGTCAAATTAAAAGGTGGCAGTCAGTTAAAAAATTTAAAAAAACGTTTTTACTTTTAGTGAAACATTGGAGTATTGCCATACCCTTAAAAAAATCCAAGTTGATCGTTCCCGGGATCCCTTGGGAAAAAAACAAACCCTAAAAATTTTATGGGCCCCCACTTTCCCTTTTGTTTTTGGGAAATTTTGTTACATTTTAAATTACAAGGTTACAATAACAAAAGATTTGAAAAATGTTTATTTTTTAGTATTTAATATCACTAAAAAGGTGGTTTCGTGGTTAAGAAATTAGGCTCACATTTTCCCTTTTCCCTTTTGTTTGGGCGAGGAATTGAGTAACCCATTTAAAAAAAAAAAAACCGTATGTGTGTTACAAATATGGTTTTCAAATTATTAATTTTTTAAAATTATTACTCTACACTTATGAGAGTGTCCTTTTTGGCCCCATGGATTATTTTCGTCAATAACTATTTTGTTTTTTTTCAAAAAAAACACACCCCCAAACCTTGAAATTTTGTTTATTGGCACCTATATAAGTGTGTCTACTTTTTAAAAAAATAAATTTTTTAGGCCAAGATAAATTTAAAATCTAAATCGACATTATGATTTATTGAAGGGTTTGGATGAGTAAATTTCCCTTCACCACTAAACGAGTTTGGCGTTGAATTTAGAAGCTTTATGTGGTCTTCCTCCGAAAGCTTTGGGGTGGTCGGGGGTGTGGGACGACCCCGCTTTTGATAAACCTAGATAAAAAATTTTAAAATTAAAAATTTTTTTTAACCCCATGGTTTTAAAATTTGTCAAATGTGGGGTCCTTGTTTTTTGAACATGGTTTAGAAGAGTGTTTTTTTTAATATTTTGTTTTAAAACCGGTCAATCAAAGGGTATCGTTTAAACAAATTTGAACTTAATTTTTACCCGAAAAAACGTTTTCCGGGCCCAAAAATAAACAGGCATTTTCTTTTAAAAGGGCTGCCACTCAAAAAGGGGTTTCTGCTCAAAACCCGGGTAAAAGTTGAGAAGGGTGTCTGCCCCCATGCACCAAACCCTAGCTTTCAGCGCACCCTTTGCTGGTATCAACAAAACCCCAAAAAACAATTTAAAAGGGCACTCAATGTAAAATTTAACTGCGTTTTTGTAAAAAAATATTTTGTTTGAGGGGCAAAAGAAATGAGGGAACAACAAGTGGATTAAAAATAGCCCTTTTTTGTCATATATTAATTTCTATTTAAAAATGTTTAAAAGTAGTGGGAAATTTGGGGGAAGAACGACAATAAAAAGAATTAGGTTTTAATTTTTTGTATGGTTTCATTTATAAATTTTCTTAAGAAAATATGAGGTTTTCTATTTGTTGCAAACATCTTTGTTTTTGTTTTTTTCGTCTTTTTTGCCCGTCCCGGGGAAACAGTGGGCATAGCCGTATTTCATTTCGGGGGGATTTAGGGGAAAATTCCTTTCCCCCATCTATCGGCCCGATTTAAAACCCCCCGCCCCCCTTTCGCCGAAAAAACCAACCCCATAGTAGTACACTCCCCCCTCCCCCACTTTGGGGCAAGCACATAATTTTTATTATTATTATTATTATTATTATTATTTTTATTATTATTTTTTAGCACCCCCGTCTTTCTAACGTTGGATTTTACGCAATTACGTTAAAAAATGTAATTGGTTTGGGTGATTGTTTAGGGTTTAATTTGGGGGCCTAAAGTTTTTTAAATTGAGATCCGGGGAAACCAAAAGGGGGGGGGCCTGGCATTCCCCCCATTTTACAAGTTGGGCTCGTCAGAGGTCATTTTTTTTGAAATTGGGGTTAGATCAGGTTCATTATCTCAAACCCAAAATTCATTGTATTATGGTTAAATTCACTGTTTGGGGTTTTACAATCATTTTTGAGCTGGATACCATAAACAGGTTTCTCAATTTTAAAATTTTTGTTACGGGGGGGAAAAAATTTTAAAAAATTTCCTACAAAATATCCAAAAAAATCCTTTTAAAATTTTTAAGAAAAGCATAAAAAAAAAGCGCCCCAGCAAAAAAGTGCTTTTGGGGCAAGGTCAAAATATCTTCAAAATTTAAAATTAATATTTTTCAAGGTGGAAGGCAATACAAAACCTTTTTTTTCTTAAATTGTAATTAACTGACTTGGGCCCCGAAAGTTTTTGAAAAAATTTACCCAAAAATATGTCCTTAAATTTTTTTAACGTATTTAATTTTATTTAAATTATATAGATTTTTAAATGGCGTTAAAACACTTCTTTTCCCAGAAGGCAAAAAGCCATGTTTAAATGACGTCCCCGCCGTGACATTAGTAAAGTCCCAAATTTACAATATAAGATTTTTAAATTTAAAAACTTCCTTTTTCTGGGGGGGTTTGAATAGAGGGTTTTAAAAAAAATAATTGTGTCAGTTTTCCCGGGTCTCGAAGCTCCTAGGTTTTAAAAACCCAGATGTTCTTGTTTGTATTATAATTTTTTTTAACACGACCTTTCCCAAGCTTCCTTTAGCAATGGATTATATACATTTGAATTTGGGGAATGTAAGAAAAAAGTACTGCTCACTTCACTAGTCAAATTGGGCGTCCGTCCTTGGGTACTCGGATTGCCCAATTCTGCCCCGTCCCTACAATAGGGGCCCCGGTTTATATATTTTTAACGACATGATTATTTTCTCCTGAAAAAAAACTGAGATTTATAAATTAAAAAAATGTCAACAAAAAAAAAAAGTGGTATTAATTATACCCAAAAATTTAAATCACCAATAATTTTCAATTGGGGCCCATTTTTACGCGGGACGAATATTTCAAAAAAACATTCAATTGGCGCACAACGTAGGGGCCCGTAACCCCTTTAATTTAAATTTAAAATTTAAAAAATTTAAACCTCTTGTTTTTAAACCCACCTTCAGGGGAAAGAAATTAGGTTTTACTTTAGTTAAAAGTTAATTACAAAAAGAGCATAGCTTTCAACTTAACTAAAAGGAAATAATTTTTTTTTAAAGGTTTCCCCTATAGATAGAATTAAAAATTTTTTGAAAATTTGGTAGGCACAAAGAGAACTTGAATAAAATAACAATCTTTTATAAAAAATTATCATTTCAATTTTTGACGTCATGTGCGATCTTTTTGGGTTTGGGTTTAAAAGGTGAAAAAAAAGTTGAGCTATCATTATGAAGTATTTGCATGTAGTTCAAAAAAAGCTTGCTAGCTGGGATCCAAAATGTGGGAAACTGTGTACAATGTTTTTAAAGGGGGGGGATTTTTTTTAGATTTTAGATTTTTACTAATTAGAATTAAAGTTATAACCGCCCCCCCGGTGGGCCCCCAAAGGGGCTAAAAAACGTCATTTTGTAATATACTTTAAACAAGGAGACTGGGAGACTGGGGCTCAAATCGATTTGGGTTTTAGTGAAAGGGGTTTTTTTTTAAATGGGTTTTCCACTTTCCTCCCTCTAAAAAAAAAGGTACAATTCCCTTAATCCAACCTTTTAATCCCCAACACATTAGAATAATTTGTCCCAAAAAAAATAGGCTATACCCCAGTTTTTCCCCAAACCCGTGTTTCCACCAAAAAAATTTTCTAAGATTTTAAATTTTCTAAAATGATAAAATTTTTACTTATTAAAAGATTTAAAATTGGATTTTTAAAAGGATACGTGACTTAAAAAATAATTTGTTTCTTTAACTTTTTAATTTATTCGCCCCAAAATAAAAAGGAATTAAAGTAAATGAAAATCAAAAAATTTTTTTTCCGCTTTTGGGTTCCCCTGTTATTTCCAGTTTAAATTTGAAATATAAACGATTGTTGAATTTTTCGACCATTTGATATAGATTAGAATAGTTAGATGAGAATTTTATTTTTCGCTTTTCTTGCAATTTTTTTTTATGACTTTTAAAAATATTTGGGGGGGAAAAGGGGGTCGAGGACTGGCATTTTTTAGTTGACATCGTGAAAAACTTTTCCTCGCCCTTTCCCAAAATCCTTTTGGGGCCGGTTTATTTTCTTTTACAATGGGGATGGGTCTTTTAAAAAAGTTGCCCATTTCCCTTTTTAAAAAAAAGAAATCCAGAAACTAAGTTTAATTTTTAAAAGGAAAGATTTTTGGCTGAAAATTTGAGCCCTTAAATTTCAAACATTGCAAAAATTTTTTGTTCAGATTTAAAAATCAACTGCGAGATGCGGGCTAAGGGGGTTAAATTCATAATATCTTAAATTGACCTGCGCAAACAGTGTACATAGCGGCAACCCTTTTAACAAATTTTTAGTTGGGGTTTTTAAAGAGGTTTTTACAGTCCCAGTATCTTTGTTTTTGGGGGAGATTTTCTTAGTAAACCCCTTTCCCTCCCAAACCCCCCCCCCTGACAACCCCCTAACCTCCCTCCTTTTTTTTCCCCCCCCCCCTTTTGTCAGTTAATTAATTTTCTAGCTGCAATCAACCCCCCTGTTTCTGTACTTTGCGTTTCAGCTTTTTAACCCAAGATATTGTAAAAAAGGGTTGGGGGAAAAGGGGGTTTTAGTCGAGTGGGGATACAGTAAATTTCCAATTTGATCTAGTCAGGGGGGGCCCAAAAAAATTTAACCCGGCCTTGGTTGGGCAGTTTAAATTTTTTAAAATGCAATTTATTTAAAGGACTTTACGTTCGAATTTTTTTTGGGCTGGAATTACATGTTGGGGAAAAAAAAAAGATTTCTCCTTCCCCCTGTTTTAAATTTTAGAAGTTTTAAGCGTTTAAAATGAAATACGTTAAATTCCCCCTTTATTTTAAGGGGTGCCCCACTGTCGTTGTATTTTTTTACTAAGTCAATTTAATTTGGAAAATTAAAATTTTAAAAATTTTGAAAAACTAACAAAAAAATATCAAAAATTTTAAATTTAATTTTTTTTGAGTGACAATGGGAAAAAAAAATTTTCATTTTGTATTTAAAAAACTTTTAAAAATTATCGAGAACAAATATTTTCTTTTTCAAATGTGCCTTTCTTTTATTTTTTCTAGGAAAACTGTTTAGGGTTTTCCTTTTTTCAGTATTTTTCCCTTTAGAGGTTTTCCTTTTTTTTTGTTTTATTATTTTATCTAATGGCAAGTGCCCCGCGTTTTCCCGAAAAAATTTAAAAGGTTTCGGGAAAACTCGCCTTTTTTTTCAAGGGTTAGATTTTTTTCTAAATTTGAGGGTTTTAAAATTTTTTAGTAGTGAAAGACTTTAATAAGGGAAAAAAATTACACTCTGAGAGAGAATTTAAATTATTTATAGCCCCCTTTTCCCCTTTGCCCCTCACTTTGTTTTTTTTAGAACCCCTAGTGTTTTTTTTGGGGTCAAAGGGGTCAGATTTAACAATATGAAAAAAATGTTAAAAAATTTTTTATGTACAAATCCTCAAGAGTTTTTCCCAAAATATAATGCCAAATTTTAGTTTTTTTTATATTTCTTTGTTTCTAAATCCTTTTTAGCCCCAAGGGTTTGAGAATAAAAATGTTTTCCCCGAAATTTAAAAAGTTGTTTTTAAAGATGGTGCTTCAGGGTGAGTGATGCAACCCCAGTAACCGCGCGACTGTCTCCCAGCTAGCTATACATCCCCGGTGTTTGATTTGAAGATAAAATTTTCGATGTAATTATATTTTAAATTTTAAAAAACCCCGATTAGTTATGGGGCCCTTTAAAGTAACCACTGGCAGAAATACCCCGGGGTTTTTTTCTTGGGTAGCCCCACATTGAATTTCCCTGGGGTTTCCCCGGGCAAGTTTTGTTTAAAAAACATAAAAAAAAAAAACAAAACTCTTCATTTTTTTTTCTTCCGACTAAAATTTTTTAATTACTGTATATACTTAATTATTGGGATTAGGGACTCAAAAAATTTATCGCCGCACTTAAAAAAGGGACCCACCTAAACCCTTTTCCTGAGCTGCTCTATCCCCGTTTTAGCCCCGGTCCTTTTAAATTTTTCCTCCCAACGGGATTGGGGGCTTTTCCCCTGGTTTCTTCCCATTGGCTTCCAGTCAGTGGGCCCTTTTGGTACATTTCCTCCACCCTAATCTGCGAGATTTTTTAGCCCCAACAATTTTGTTAATGAGCACGGGGTTTTGTAAACTTTCCCAATGTAAAATCCTCCACTTTCCCCCCTTTCGTCATCCCTTTTTTTGGAAACCTTCAATCTTTTAAAACACCTTGTTTTCGAGCACCCTAAGGTTTTGTTTCGTCAGTTTAAGGTTTGAGGGGCCAGTTTAGCAAACCCTTAGAGCATTTAAAAAAGGGAAAAATTTTTGTTTCGTAAATTTTTGAGTTTTTTTCCATTCCTTTATGCAGGCCCAAAATTTTCTAAACTAACTGACCAAATTTCTAGTAAGCATTTCCCGACAGTGTGATTTTCCTAATTTTTAATCTAAAACCCTTATTGATAGTTAAAAATTTTACATTAAATTTGGGAAATTGAGTATATCAAATCAAGTTATATGTTGTTAGCAAAAATATCTAAACTATTTTTTTCAGCGTTTTATTTATAACCTATTTCAATTTTTTTCCCCTTTAAATTTAAATTTTAAAAAAAAACCAATCAAATTTTAAATTTCTTTTTTTCGGGGGTGTTTCCCTTGTAACCCCCTTTTTGTCTTTTTTAACGGAAAAAATGAGGAAATTTTTTTTTTGTAAGTTAAATTGTTTTTAAAATACTAATTTTACAAAACATCGGCCCTTTAGTAGCTTTATTTATATCAATTTTGATCCCTTTTTTTCTTTGTTAGTTTTATTTATTAAAGGGAAAAATAAAAGTTTTTAAAAAAACAAAAGCACATGCTCGCCACCCCCGAGATATACACCGGAAACTAACAAAATTTTTGAGTGAGGGGCGCTTTGGTTTTCGTTCCCTCCAGAAGTGGCTTCAAAAAATCTAAAGTGGAACAGGTTTCTAAACTCGTGTTTGGGTTTTTTTAACCTTGTTTAAAAGAATGTTTTTTTTTTTACCCCCAAAAAACCCCCTCTCAAACACGCGTTAAAATTTTATTAATTTTCTTTCACGCCAAGTTTGTAGGGTTTATGATGACTTGGTCCGAAAAGGGCCTTTGTGAGCCCCATCAGCCAACCCTCTTTTTTTGTTGGAAGTATTTCACATTGATTTCGCCTCGTTCAAAAACTCACCGCACATATGATGCCGAATGTCAATGTGTTTGGTACGAGAATGGTACACAGATTATGCATGAGCTTTTCTGCTCCTTGATTGTCACAATAAACAAGAAGTTGGTATTGCATTAACACATCAAAAACCCGATTTCTTTTAACAGTTTCGTAAGTAAACTGTCTCTTTTGCTGCATCTGTAAGAGCCATGTACTCTGCTTCAGTACTTGAAAAGAGCCACGGTGGATTTTTCTTGCCTCCCATGTCACGCAGAGCCTGCCACTTGAAAAGCGTAGCCTGTGTATGATCTTCTGTCATCAAGGGCTCCTCCCCAATCTGCATCCACGTATCCAATCAGTTCAGCACACAGATCTCTTGTAGACTAGTCCATGGTTGCTCGTACCTTTCAGGTATCGCAAGACGCGCTTCGCCGCAATCCAGTGTCCTTTTTCCGGGGTTTAGGTTGTACTGGCTCAAAGAGCTCACTGCATAAGCAATGTCTGGTCGTGTAGATACTGCAAGGTACATCAGAGAGCCGATGAGTTTGTTGGTACGGAACTTCGCTCATTTCCTCTGCCTCCTCTTCCGTAGATGGCTCCATGGCTTTGGATAATTTGCTGTTTCCATCTAATGGAGTATTTACCGGTTTGCAGTCTTGCATTCCGAATTTTTTTGAGAACATCTTCTATGTACGATTTTCTGTGACATAGTGACCAACTTTGAATTTTTATCTTGTTTGAATTCAATTCCAAGACAGTAGTGCAGCTTTCCTAGGTCTTTCATTTGGAAGTTTTGAGACAAATCGTCTCTCAATCTTGTGTAGGCTTCTTCATTGTTTGTAGCTATGATCAAATCATCTACATAAACAACCACGATGAGAGTCACACAAACATCATTCATGTAGTAACACACACTTGTCACAATCTAATTGTTTGAGTCCAAAAATTTCTAGTCTCTCGTGCAACTTTTTGAACCATGTCGGCCCGACTGGCTTCAGGCCATATATGGACTTTTCGAGTGAACAAACTAATTCTCCATTCCAGGGTGATGAAACCGTCCGCCTGTTCCATATAGATTTGTTCATCGAGATCTCCATTTATGTAGGCCATTACAACATCAAGCTGATACAAGTAAGGCCTAACTCAGCTGCTAGGGCAGCAACTAGTCTTATTGAGCTAAGTCTCGCAACAGGTGAAAAATGTTTCATGGAAATCAATCCCTGGGCGTTGGTTGTAGCCCTTCGCTACCAGCCGAGCTTTCCGGCGTTCGACATTACCGTCTGGCCCATACTTTGTTCTGAGCACCCACCGACAACCAATGACAGCTTTATCTTTTGGGCGTGTGTTTCAATGTCCAGGCCTTGCTGTGTGTCAGAGCGTTGAACTCAGCTTCCATCGATTTCTGCCACTCAGATGCATAAGGTCCTCCCAAGGCTTCTTGTACAGATGGATTTGCTGCCTCTTCATACGTCAAGCCACACTTTCCGGTTTTGGCGTAACCAAATTAAAATATTTTGCTGGTCGTCCCGGCTTTCCTGTTTTAAATCATTTTTGGTCGACCAGGCCCCCTCTTATTCTCAATCACTGTGCAGTCTTTGCTTAAATTTTCTGATCTGAGGTCATTCTCATTGACTTCAATAGGCCTATCAGGATCAATGGGATCACTTTCTTGAACTTCATCTACATGTCCATCAGCATTAGAAATAGGGTCTTTCACACTCTTATCAACATATAAGTAAGAAGGTTCAAAGTCGCACACTCCTTTTGTTCATCCGAAACTTTGACAGTTTCAAAATTTTCCAAAAATTTTTACATCTCGAACTTCTCAATATTTTCTTTTTCTCTGGGTCCCAAAATTCGATACGCTTTAGATTCAGTAGAGTAACCCACAAAAATACCTGCCTTTGATCTTGGGTCAAATTTTCCTTTATTTGGGGTCTTATTCAGCATATATGCCTTGCAACCGAACGTCTTGAAATGTCCTATTATTGGTTTTAGCCCAAACCAAATTCATAAGGGGTTTGATCTTCCAGCTGTTTTGATGGACATCTGTTTCTGACGTAAGCAGCTGTGGCAATCGCTTCGGCCCAAAAACTTGTTGGTAAGCCAGACTCCAATAGCATACATCTTGCCATCCCCACCAGCGTGAGATTCATGCGTTCAGCTTGCCGTTCTGTTCTGGAGTTTCTGCTACTGTATGTTCTCTTCTTATTCCTGCAATGCGCATTTCTTCTGTGAAACTCTTTTCCGCAGTACTCCAGGCCATTGTCTGTCCGCAAGGTTTTGATTTTCCTTTCGTGGCGGTTTTTCCGCTAATGCTTTGAATGTTTCAAAAGATTTTTTCACGTCACTTTTGTGTTTTAGAAAAATGAACTTCTACCCAGTTTGATTTATCATCGATAAACGTTGCAAAATAAGAAGCATCACCATGAGATTTTCACTCTCATATGGGCCACAAACATCTGAGTGCACTAATTCAAGTAATTTTTTACTTTCCGACTCAGATCTTTTTGGAAAAGGCGTAGCAACTTGCTTTCCTAAGATACAGGTTTCACATGTTGAAAATGTTTCTGATTTCTTAAAATCCATACCGCTAACCATGTCTTTCTGAACAAGTTTCCGCAAGTCATATGCATTTAAATGTCCGTATCTTCTGTGCCACTTTTCAAGTTCACTAAGATTGGCCTGCCTCATTCACGTTAGCTACATATGTTGAACTTTCACTTTGCATGTATGGTTCGATAAAATACAAATTTCCACGTTTACGAGCAGTTAACAACACTTCACCATTTTCGACAATTTCAGCATCCTTTGCATTAAAACACACGCTTCGCCCTTTTTCAACAGTTTTTTGAAATTGAAAATAAATTTGTTTTAAGTGTGGGTACAAAAAGAGTGTTTTCTAACCTCACTTTTACAAATTGGCCCTTTTTATTTGAAACATTCATTACTGCAGTTCCAATGCCTTCAATGTCAGTTGTTCTGTCATCCACTAACCTAACCTTCTGACTTACGGTTGGCGTGAGTTCCAAAAAACTATTCTAGTCGCGGCACATGTGTGTTGTTGCTCCACTGTCAACACACCACACGTCATCACTTCTCGTCAACTTCGCACAGGGAGCGCTCACTGAAGGTGATGTCAATGTCACGATCTCTTCTGCTACTGCATGGGTTTGCTCTGATGCCATCGAAACTTGCTTTTCATTCGCCATTTTTGTCCAGCAGTCGGCTGCCTTGTGTCCCGATTTTTTACAATATGTTACACTTATATAACCGTTTCGATGCTTTAAAATTCCTATTTTGATTTTGCACACCACTTTGACCTTGGATTTGAAAAAATTTATTATTTTGATTTGTAGGTAGGCCTGCACAGTCTTTATCTGAAGGTTTGTTTTTATTTAGACTTCGCCTATGGAAGATTTTACATAGAAAGCGCCCGCACCATTTAAGTCTGCTTTCTTGTCCTGTCTTGCACTGAATTCTTCTAGGAGTTTTACTTTCAAAGACTCTGTGTCCGTATTCATCTCTAGCTTCGATTGCACAACAAAAATTGTCGTAGCTATCTGGCACACAGTATAATAACACGATGGTTAATAATTCTTCGGAAATGCGAATACCATTTCATTGAGTTATCAACTGTGTTGAGAAAATTCGTGAGATGATCCGCCATGTTTTCTCCCTCTTGCATTTTTGTGAACAAGAGCTTTTTCAAAAGGGTAGCTTTTCTTGCAGGTCCTCTAGACTGGTAAACAGTTCTAGTTTTTGCCAAACGTCTTGCGATGTTTTCACAATGTCTTATGTGACAAAGTTCTGTAGGACTCACAGCTAAAATAATATCAGCTTTGATTATAAAACCCCTTTTGTCCTTCATTTGAAAAAAGTGTATTAACCCAAAAACTTGTGAAGGGGGGGAAATCCCAAAGCCCCCAGTGGTTCGGTTTCCACGTAAACTGAAAGGTCCTCCATTTCATTCAAATACATTACCATTACACATTAGTTTTAAAGTGCGTATAAACCGAAGGGGTTAGAAAGACGGAGTGTGATAATAATAAAAATTTAATAAAAATAATAATAAAAATAACGAAACCCAAAATTGATGTTTCTCTCTCTTTAGTAAATATCATTTCTTATATAAAAATTTTGATAAGCTCGTGTCCAGTAATAAACTTTGGGGAAATGGCTGAACGGGTTTTGACAAACGAACACAAATTTTTAAAAGGTTTGAGGTCCAGGATGGCCGATAAAAATAGGGGGCCTAAAAAAAAACCCCAAAATATTATAGTAAATTTTAACATTTTTTCCTTTTGTGGGGGTAGGATTCATCTGTAAAACTTTATTTGTGTACACACCTTTGGAAACCATGTTTTGGTGTATTTTTTAGATCGGTAAATAAAATATTTCTCTTGGTTAAAAATAACAGCATTTAACAATTCTCACTTAAGTGGCTTTGTGCAACAAAAAATTAGAGAGCAAAAAGTTTCCAGCTAGCGTAAAGGGGGGGACAATATATTTTTTGTTATCCAAATTAAACAGCAAAACCTAAATATCTATGAAAAAATCGATAGCCTTTAATGACTCAAATTCTAACTTTTAAAATCGAGTGGGGGCAAATTACAATAAAAATTTTTTCCCCCAATAAAATATTTCGAATAATTTTGGGGGCAATAATCTGCAGATCCCACTACGCGATCCACTCGTATTTAAAACCCGCCCAAAGTTCGGGCGGTCACCCCCAAAAAAAAAAAAAAAAAAAACAAAAAAATCCTGAAACTGCTTTTAAGTTCTCAGCTCCCCAGCCAACGGGTCAAGGTCATTTTGGGAGATCAGATCACAGGTCTTTTCAAAACAGAAATGATCTCTAGCTAGTTAAATGGACATCGAACCCAAACCATCTTTAAGCCCTTTTATCGTTTGCAATGAGGACATCCTTCTCAGACGCCGGGAAAGCAGCCCTGACGGGCAACTTTTTTAATAATGGCACTTTTCGTTTTCAATATTTTCCCAAAATCATATGTGAAATCGGGCGGGTTTTGGGGGGGATTATTTTCCCATACATTTGTTTTATGCCCTCTTATAAAAAGATTTTTTTTTTTAGGTACAAGACAGCTATTAAAGACATACATCAATGGGCTCGTGAACAAAATGAAAAACAAATCTATCAAATTTTTACCGAAACGGAGAAATCGGTTTTAAGCTCTGCCCAATGAAATTAACAAATTTTTTCCCTTTTGGTTTTCATACTTTAAACCCCCCAAAAAATTCCCTCCCTTCCTCGCCCCTACCTACTTGATTGAAATGTGGGCCCCTATAAATCCCCTGTATGGGTAGGCGAATCGGGAAATTTTAAGCTATGGTATTTCTTAGACAAATATTTTGAACTCGATTCCGGAAACTAGGTGAAAATTTCTCATCAAATTTAATTTTTAAAAACTGTGACTAAAAAAAAAAAATAAATTTTTAAGGTTTAACAATTTCTAAAATAAATTTTAGCCATTTTTTGATTTTAATTATTTTTTTAAAAAACATTTGACAATTTTAAAGGTGACCTGGTGGTCAGGGTTTAATTTTGTCGGACTTTGATGGGTCCTGGGGGTTCTAAACCCCGGTTTCCCCCCCCGAGATATCTATTTCCAAACCCTTTCCCTTTACCTATGACAAGACTCATTGGTTGAATGGTTTTGGGAATGCCAGGCCTTTACCGTGGTTCGGATTCCCCCGCCCAAACTGTAGGTCCCCCATTTAAACTCACAATCACCCTACCCTTACACATTTCGTAAGTGCGTACAAACCGAACCGGTTTGTAAGACGGGTGAAAAAAATAATAATAATAAAAATAATAAAAAATAATAATAAAATAAAAAAAATTAATAAAAATTAAAAAATTAAAAATTATTTTGGAACGAAATTAAAAAAAAAGAAAAAGAGTAAAATAAAATTAATAAAATATTTTTAAAAAACCCTTTTTTTTTTTTTAGCATTACCCTTTCGTGCTAATTTCGAGGTAATATAGGTTTGAAGGCAATTTTTCCAAAAAAAGGGAGACCCGGTTTTCCCCACATATGCCGGGTCATTTTAGACATATAGAACTATAGCCCCCCCATGTGTGCCAAAGCCGCAGATTCAAAAAGAAACTGTGGCCCCTTAAACTACGCCCAACATGTCTGTATTAGGTTAAATAGTTTTTAAAACAAACAATCTGAAAATAACGCAAAACCAGGGCCCCCGACCATGCAGGGTCCTTTTTACACCTAAAAACTGTAATTGCCACCATGTGTGCCCCATGACGCAGATTCAAATATAGAAACTGGGCCCCTTAAAAAATGGCGGTATGTAAAAGGAGTAATATCAACTTTAAATACATATAATTCGATAATAACGGCAGACCCGGGTTCCCCACTTTTTGCAGGGCATTATAGACTATAGAATAAATTTTCCCCCCATGTTGCTCATGCCGCAGATTCAAATATAGAAACTGTGGCCCTTAAACTGCGCCCCGTTTTAAGGTTAAAATTTAATTTTAAAACAATAATTTTGAAAAAAACGGCGAACCCCGGGTTTTTCCCCACTATGCGGGTCCTTTTTTAACCCATAAAATTAATTGCCCCCATGTGTGCTCATAAAAGCAGATTTAAATTTTAGAAAATTTGGCCCCCTTTAAAAATGGGGTAGGTAGAGGAGTAATAAACTAACTTTAAATACATATAATTCGATAATAAAGGCAGACCCGGGTTTTTCCCCACTTTTTTCAGGGTCATTATAGACATAAAGAACTAT
>JBCFYV010004196.1:0-23014 GCA_039000515.1 Timema cristinae | reverse complement strand
CACACCTTTTATAAAATAACAATAATATGTCTATCTAAATTACCCATCATATAAATAAATTGCACATATATTATACTAGCAACAATATCTCATTTATAATTGTTTTATTTTATTTTATTTTATTTTATTTATTCTATTTGTAGCTTACCACTTATTGTTAATCAGTCCACAAAATGTTAATAAGTTCTAATAAATAAAAATTTCACAAATCTTCCACCAATAGCATTTTAAACAAATCAACTTCATCAAAATAAGGTAATAATAGCTTGTTAATTTTATTAATAATTTATTTAATATTTCGTATATTATCTTCTAATTTCGCTTTATTATTTACATTTCTAATGTTTAGATTATTATTCATGGGGACAATTTTATTACATTCAAACAATATTTCACAATATATTGATTTTCCTTAGAACTTAAAATGGTTTAACATAACACTAAAACATGTCATAAAAAAAACTAAAGATCAAATAAGGTGAAGGGAGCAAAAGAATAAGAAAGTAGATTTAATTTACTATTATTATTTATAGGTTGAATTATAAATTTCTCAAATCCATATCTTAAATATCTTTACAATCTTTAAATACATGTACTAATGTATTCATGGTTTAATTATATATTCCCCTGCGGGACGGGGTTTAGAATAGTTCCGCAGTAAACCCTGCTTGTCGTAGGAGGCGACTAAAAGGAGAGGCTTCTGTGCAGGATGTACCTCGAGCAGGACAAACCTATCCTATATCTTTCCTTTCACTTTCTTTTTTTTTTCGTTTGTCCTTCTTTCTTTTTTCCTTCTTTTACCTTCTCTTTACTTACTTCTTCCTTCCTTCCTTCTTTCTTTCTTCCCTTCCCCTGCCGTTAAATCCTGCACAAAGACTTTGGCCCTCTGTTGACGACCTTGGCATCTAACACGGCTCTCCTCGGGTTAATATTGGATACCACCGCTTTGAGCTCCTGAGTGAAAGTGCGCCGGTTGTAATATCTTGGTAGAAGGGCCTTAGGGATGACAACCGGGTACCCTCCCTTGAGAAAAGACCGGTTGCGTTCAGAGGGTTCCGGACGAAAAATTAGCACTTTCCAAATACCTTGCTGGGGTGCCCCTCTCTACCGGGATCTCCTTTGAAGTTGTATGTCTAGCTCTAGGAGCTCTCGTCGAAGAGTTAACGGGCCCTATGTGGAAAACCCAACTGGGATAAACCTGGGTCTCGATCCGGTATTTTTGCAGTTTGTCCTCCCACAATGACTGATTTTTATTGCACAGCTGACACCTTACTGTCCGCTGGCACCGTACTGCCAAGTTTGCTGGCATCTTACTCCCCGGGCCCCCACGGGGCCGTAAAATGATAAGAGGCGGAAAGGGGAAAGGGCCGCCCGCCCTGTTTTGATAAAAACCCAGGAAGTGGGAGGCCCCGCCCTGCTTCCTGGTGATGTCTCGAGTAGATGAAAGTCAAGATCTTAAACGAGTCAGCCCATTTATCCTCGAAAGAGTGATAAATTGAGCAGCAAAATCTGACGTCTTAATAAGGAAACTGCGTGATGGCACCATTTGATTCGGGACTATGCCCGAAAACTCAATCCTCGAAAATTATGGCGATCTCCGAAATATCGTTGAGTAATACGGTAAATATACAGGAGAAGGTGGAGCCCAACGGGTTCCTCAATGTTTGCAAGGGAGTGGTCACTTGTTATGACCTCGATTTTTGTAAGCATTGAGGAGATCTGTGAGGAGCTTTCCCCCAGTATGTCACCGAGGTCTACCGTATCATTACCAAAAAGAACGGACAAGAGAAAAGACGGATACATACATCCTCACCTTTTCGACTTCCATCCTCCCAAAGGAGGTTCGAGCAGGCTTCCGTGTGTCAGAGTCAGGCCATACGTTCCCAATCCTCGGCGCTGCTTTCAGTGACAGGAATTTGGGCATACGAAGCTGAGATGCCGTGGAAGGACAACCTGTGCGGATTGCGGACAGGAGGGTCACGATACACCGTGTGAGTCTCCTAAGTTCTGCATCAACTGCAAGGGTCCGCATTCTGCTTGGTCTCGGACCTGTCCGAAATGGAAGGTGGAGAAAAAGCCTGGAGATCCAATGTGAAAAGAAGATCCCTTATGCCCAGGCCCTCAAGGAATATGTATCCAGTCAAGCTCCGGTATTTCAGACATCTTATAGTCAGATTGTAAGCCAGAACATAAATTGCCCCAACTGCCATTGTGCAGTTAATATTGCTAATACGCCTACACGACATGTGCCACTCGTCTCTACTCGAGACACTCAAAGACAACCAGCACCATCTATGGTGGTGCCAAAAATAGTACAAGGGGCTACACCCCCGCCGAAGTCGCCTCAACCAACTTTACCTCCGAGGAGGCCTCCTCGGGGAAGCCCCCTGAGCCCTCCTATGGGAACAACCCAAGCCCTCCTATGGGAACCCCCGAACCCTCCTCGTGGACCCCCTCCAAGCCCTCCTCGAGGAACCCCTTAGAGCCTCCTCCACCTTTAATGGTGTATCCTCTGCTATCGACCTAGCTCTATGTAGCCCCGGGATTGCTGCTCACTTCCTTTGGGAGGTTCACTCGGACCTATGTGGCAGCGATCACTTTCCCATTCTGCTTTCACAAATTAAAGATCCTCCCAGTACAGCACGGTTCTCCCTATGGGTTCTTAATCGTGCTAACTGGGATAAATTCCGCGAGCTCGCCGTATTCGCACAACCCCATTCTCCTGACGTCGATGATAAGGCTGGGCAATTTTCTTCGACGGTAATCGCGGCGGCGAGGGCATCATCCCTAAATCCTCGCCAAACCCGCGCCACCGTCTGTTCCCTGGTGGAACGAGGGAGTGCCGGCTGGCTATTTCTAACCGTCGAAGAGCCATACGTATCTTTAATCGACGTCCTACTTCGGAGAATCTGGAGTTATTCCGGATTTCCTACGTGCTAGAAACTCGCCGTATTATTCGAGAAAGCAGAAGAGAGTCTTGGAGACAGTTTATTTTTTCCCTTACTATTTCCACTCCCACAACCAAGGTTTGGGGTCACATTCGTAAATACGTAGTATCAAAAATACCATTAATAATTACCGCACTATGTTAACGGTTCACTTGTTCCTCCCTTGGGGTCAACAATGATTTGGGGGATGTTCGCCGTATTTCTAGCATGGAGCTACTCTAAAGAGTTCGCGGTCATAAAAAGGGCAACGGCCCATCTATTTATTTTGGTCCAAGTCGGGGGGTGGGGGTTATAAATCCCCCTTTACGCAAGATGAATGACCTTGCCCTCTCCCAGGCGGGCGAACAGTTGGTCCCGATGATATCCACTATGAAAAGTTGCGTCAGCTGCCCCTGCCGGACCCCTATATCTTCTGGACCTTTTCAAAAGTGTTGGGGAAACTAAACAGTTCCAATTTTGGGGGCAAGCATCGTTTTCCGTTATAAAAAGTGGCAAAGATAGATTAGGCCCAATGTTATCGAGGATAGCTTTAATAGTTTTGTATGTAAAATATGGAAAAAATTATTAATAAATGATTTATTGGTATTTAGAATCCCGCCATCTTCATCTAAAATTCAATGTGGTTTTCCCAGAACCGATCTACAGTGGTCCTTTGTCCGTTGAGACGGTGTTTTGACGCTTTTTCCTAAGCAGCACTTTGGCTGTTTTTTTCGATCTGGAGAAAGCGTACGACACCCCGGGTTCGGTTTTTTGGGAAAAAAAATTTTTTAATTGGGGGTTTCGGGGAAACCTTTTTTTTTTTTATATCAATTTTATGGATAAAACCATTTCCCCGGGAAATTTTTAAAATTTCACCTTATCCGAGGATTTTATCAAAAAATTGGGGTCCTCAAGGGTAGTATTTTAAACCACGTTTTTCGCTATCGCGATAAATATATTGGGAAAACCCGGGCGTTTACCTTTTCGTTAAAGCCTCTTTGGGATGACTAAAAAATTTATTCGTTTTCAAGTCCCCAAACGGGGCTAAAACACTAAATAAAAACGGTTTTAAACTATTTGGGTCGTGGGCACCGGTAAGGGTTTTTCGCTTCTCCACCAAAAACAAGGCGTCCACTTCCAAAGTTCCGGAATACAGCCACCCCCCAAATATTTTAATGAACCACCCCGGGGTTTCCCCAGCTCAAAACCGAAATTTTCGGGGCTTTTTTTTTGTTTTTAAAATTTAAATTTGGGAAATCCCCACAAAAAGACTTAAAGCGGGGCCCTATAAAAGCACTAAACCTGCTAAAAGGGTTTTTTGGGGTCTCCGGGGGGTTCAAAAGGGAAACCTTAAACCCCTTTTAAAAGGGCTTTGGAAAATTCAAAACTAACTATAAAAAAATTTTTTTATGGTTCAGCTAACCTTGGGCTTTAAAAATTCTAAAAAAGGGGGCCCCACCATGCGGCTTTAGACTGGCTACCGTTTTTTTTGCACCTTTCCACCCTTTAAATCTTCCCGACCTGAGCCCCCTCTTTCTTACCGGGGCCTTTTTTTGGGGCATCTTCTTCAAATTTCACTGCATCCCAAGACAGGGTTCCCTCCCCCCCTTTTTTTTTCCCCCCCCCTTTTCCGTGCCTTTATATAAACCAAAGGGGCTATAAAAGGCCTTTGGGACCCGGGAGCTACGGTTTGGGGAAAATTGGGATATTTCTGCCAAAAGGATCCCCATTTCACCGGGTCGATTTTCTCCCTGGAAAATACCCCCAAAAAAATCCATTTTATCTTCCCAAAAATTCCCCTAAACCCGCCCAACCCCAAACTTTGTAATGAGGGACCTTTAATGAGCTCCTCCCACCCTTTCCGGTTTTGGGAGCGAACTCACTGGGGCTCAAATTCGGAACCTCCGGGAGGGTCTTTTGTTGGGAAGATCCTTTTTTAAAATTTTGGGGTTTTACCTAAAAAACCCAAAGTTTTTAGGGCTGAATTGTTTTCCCATTTTTAAAATCTTTGTTTTTTAAAAAAAGAAATGGGCAGGGGCGGGTTTCCATCTGCACGGTTTCCATGATTTCTCGGGTTGGCTTTTCCCCATTTTACCGGGAACCCCCCCTCGTGCAGATGAAAATGAAAAATTTTTTAAAAATTGATTCTTAAGCCCCGGCCTCGCCTTTTCTGGTTTTCCGGGCCCCGCTGGCCGGGAAAGAACGGGCCCGGCCCCAAAAGGCAGAACGCCGGCCCTCCGGAGGTACTGGGGGGCATTTTTTAGCCCAAAGGGGTTATGTTGGGCGTGGAGTTTAGGGAAACCGGACGAAAAGGGGGGTCTCCCCCGCTGAAAAACCCGGGGTCCATCAGGGATGGGTGCGCAGGGCCCTCTTCTTACAAAGGGCAGGAGAGAGGAGGTTTTTCGGGAAAACCCCCGTCCATACTTTCTAACCCAAATTTTTTTTAACTGAGGGGATCCCCCCAGTGTGTAAATTTTGGATTCCCCCCTTATGGCCCAATTTTGGGGGGTTTCGCAAAAACCCCCCCTTTCCCGCCGGGCCCTTATTTTAAAGGGGCCCTTTTTTTTTTTAAATTACCCAGGCAAGGAGTTATTTGTTTACTCATTTTATACGCCAAGCGAATCTTTTTAATGCCATTTGAGTCACTTTTAAAAAGTGGCTCATCTCATATTGAGCCCCTTTTTAACATTTTAGTATACTTTAATGTGTTTGTTTTGTCGTTTTATCCATTTTAATAAACTTTAATAAACCCATTTATTTAACATGTTAGTTTGTCTTTTTAACTAATATATTGTTTTATATGTTTGTTTATTTTTTTTATTAGAGTGATACACCTGTGGTTTTTTTTAGCAGGTGTTTAAATTAATTGTACTTTGAGCCCTTTGAGCACTCCTATGGAGTGTCTCAGGTGGTGAATGATTATATCTCTCCCCTATGGGTATTTTATTATGTTTTAAATATATTTCAAGGCCCTAATGACCTCAGTGTGTCGATGGGCCCTTTTTTAAACCACAAAAATAATAATAACCCCACAAATAACACCTAACTTAGGTAATATAGCTCTAATAAGATGTTTTAAAAGAGCCCATCTCACCCCACAGATAACACCTAACTTAAGTAATGTAGCTCTAAAAAGATGTCTTAAGACCCCGCTCTAACCTCATGGGTCTTGATAAAATTTTTAATGTACACCCACGATCAAATTTCCCAATAATCAATGGAGAACTTTTCCCCTCGGTCACCTAGAAAATTTCACGACACTTTTTGGATGTTTCATGTTTTGTTAGTTTTCCTTTGAAAGCTGCTCACGTACCCTTGGGGTTTTACGCGTACACAGTTTGACAACGACTGCTTTAGACAAAAATAACAACGTTTGAACTTACCTTCGAGGGTAATTTAACTTGCTTTTTCTAAGCTTGTCTGTTTTGGGATATATTCAGATCCCTTACTGTCTATTTATGTCTTTTAGAACAACTTCTTAATATTATATCAATAGTAATACATTAATATAATTAACAAATCACACTAATGTTATATATACAATACAGGTGAATGCAGATAGAACCTTTTGGGTTTCCCCAAAGTTGCCAATTACTTACACATAAAACTAAATTTCCTTCCCCATATCTCAACAGCTGATTTGATTGACAAAAAGGATGTGTGAGAAAAAGATGAAGCTAGAAACCCAAAATGGCTGGAAAATACAAATGAAAAATAGAACTTTGATTCTCACGTCACGAAAGGCCAACATTAAATAAAAAGTTGTATATTGTATTATCCGTGCTTCTCTATTATTCGTGTTTTCCCACTGTACAAATACACTGGGTAAGCACAAGTTTACTGTACTCAAATTAGGAAGTTATATATAATAATGTTTACTAACGAGGATTTTTTTTCATTCTAATTTATTTGAAGTATTTACGTGGGGTGACCTGGCGGTCTAGGGGACTTCTGTGCTTGAGTCCGGGGTTCAATACTCGGTCCGGCAAAAGATTTTTTCTGATTTCCAAACCCTTCCTTCACCTTGACAAGAAATCTTGGGAATGTGGGGAATGCCAGGCCTTCACCGTGGTTCGGATTCCACGTTAACTGTAGGTCCTCCATTTCATCTCACAATCACCCTCCCATTACACATTAGCGTAAGTGCATGTAACCCGAACGGGTAGAAATTTACGCGGGTGCTAATAAAAATAATATTTAACGTGCACTTTCTAAACCGACTGATTATCATTACACGATAAAGCTTGATTTACACGTTCGCCAAAAATACAAAGCAGAATCTATTTGAGGGGTGCAGTAATTCACATGCTGTAAGTTGACCATGATGCATTGAAAAAGATAAGATAAAACAGTTGAGATTATAAACATTATTTTATTTTCTAGTGGTAGACCCACATATATTCTAGATCATTCGCCGGTGGATTTTTTCAAATTATAACTCTGTGTCGTGGTAAACCCTATACATCGATAATCAAGGGGTTATTTCAACTTCCGCACAAAGAGCAAAGCTGCTGTCTTACTTGCTGTTGGCTCTACAGCGCTGCGCACTGATTTGAGATGGTTGGTTCTCCTGTGCCGAACATCTCAGGCAGAGCGGGGAAGCAGAACAACTCGCGCCGATGAGGCGGGAACCTTTTTGATTGGGATCAGAGCTTCGCCACGTGGGCCACCTTTTGTTCTGCGCTTGTTATTCAGTGAACATGTGAACCCACCCAAAAGTTTTCGTTTTAGATCAGGACGGACAAAATCCAGTGTTGGCGGTAATTCATCAATGTTAAAAGGAAAAACTCTCATTTCACCAATGATACAGTTTGGCCATGCGAGGAATCAACTCGGGGGCCCTTAACTTCAAAGATAGACACCCCAAACCTAAACCGAGTAAAAGTGTCGACCCTAGCTACGAAAAATTTTAAAGTACAAGATGTTGTGTTTTTGTAACATGATATATTTCCTTCAACATGTAACAACACCCTGTAGTAGACATCCCTCATTGTCTCGAGACTTTTGCGTGATTTGTGATGACTACCAGGCCCTGCTCTTGAGACCCAAGTGTTGATTATTGATAGATCATATGTCACGTGCGTTAAATGAAGCTGTAGACTCTAACGACAGAAAAGCAGCCGGACCTACACACGTGTTGCGTATGACATGTGTAATAAATCGACGCGTTCATTTTTTTAAATCTTATGCTCACGTGATATATCTCGTCACCAACAGATTTCATCACCTTTCCACTAAATCTCCTACATCGTTATTAAAAACGCCTTCATCTCGTAACCACTTCCTTGTGTTTTGCAATATCGTTTACACATTTTTTAGTGTTTTTTACTTCCAATATCCTTTTTTTATATTAAAATAAATGTCAATTTTTTAAGGCACTGCATGGCCATTACAAATAGTTTGGCCAATAAAAAAATAAGGGCTTTTTTTTTACTTTTTTAAAAATCTGGTAAAAATATACTTTATCTTGAAGCTGTGACTAAACTGTTTGGACATTTTTTAGCATTTTATTAATTGTTGGGAAAAATAATGTATTTTCTGAAATTGATAGCTTATGTTCTAAAAAAAAAACTTTGTTAGGTTTTTTCCACGATATTTGCACTGCCACATAAATAATCTCGCACTTTATTGAAGTTTTAGAACTTTGGTAGTAAGATTTCGATAAAAATGCCAACGTGATTGATAAAAGTTTCCAGATACTTTGTTCTATTATTATGAATGTTTAGTTTCAAAAAAGCACAGTAGCTTTCCAAGAAAATACAAATATTATATATATTTTTAGCACCACGTTTTACTCCCCGTTCGTTTATACACCATTTACTAATTACTCTGGTGTGTCAGGGATTTGAAAGGTTTAATTTTTGAGAAAGTGCCCCCATATATACGTGGAGGGAGAGTGAAAAGCCATTTTGAAAAAAAACTCTCAGTGCGCCTGATCTCCCCATCTCCGACAGTCTAGCCCAACAAGGACTAGCGCTTTAGACCATGTGGCCACCGAAGCCAGCTAATAATGGTTAACGATGAGATTAAAATCAAGAGTAGGTTTCAGCCTTAATCGCTAAACAAAATTAATCTGCCTCATTTGAGCAAGGTTAGGTACATATAGGTTAGGTTTATCTAAAGTTAAAACACGCACATGGACAAAGGCATGAGTCTCGTTCAGTCCGATAGTCTGATGATGGGAAGT
Organism: Timema cristinae; assembly: GCA_039000515.1. Taxonomy (NCBI): domain Eukaryota; kingdom Metazoa; phylum Arthropoda; class Insecta; order Phasmatodea; family Timematidae; genus Timema; species Timema cristinae. The sequence goes on along the minus strand of JBCFYV010004196.1, from coordinate 13,900 downwards.
TCGGTGTTTAAATCCAGGTGAATATACTGAAGCTGATTTCCTAAATGGTTTTCCAATCTCCCTTTACTCATATGCTAGTGCACTACCTCTAAGTCACTCTTAAAAACATAACTACATTGTTGGACACATGGTCTAAACGTCAGGTTTGTAAAATATGTTTTACAGTGACTGAAAGGTTGGTGTTCGAATCCAGCCAAGTATACTGAGGTTTTTTTATCTCCTAATATTTCCAAACCATCCACCCCACGCTAATTGGGTACATTTATTATATATTTTATTCTATTCCTCACAACTTTTAGTGTGATTAAATCTTCCCCAAACCCCGCTTCTTCTGTGACCGCATGGTCTAAGGTGCTACTTTCGGAGTAGATTGCTGATGGCGGGGAAATCAAGGTTAAAATCTCGGTGGGGGACATTGAGGTTTTTTACCAAATAGTTTTCCACTCTCTCTCACGCAAATGCGGGTTACATTCCATAAATATAACCTTCATAACCCCTCAATCAAAAATATAAGCTTATAGCCAAACGGGTGTAAGACGGGGTGCTAAAAAAATATTCCCTAGATGGGATGGGTAGTAAGACATGGAAAAAAATACAACACCTTTTAATGTTAAAACAATTGTGAAAAAAAATGGAAAAGTGATTTAATTAAGACCGCTAAGTAAGTAATCTTTATTTTATGACCAAAACAAATTTTAGACACGTTGATTTATTATTATTACTATTATTATTAGCACCTCGTCTTGTACCCGTTCGGGCTTAGGACTTTCGTTAATGTTTAATGGTAGGGCGATTCTGAGATGACGTGGGATCCGAACCACGACGGAGGCCTGGCATTCTACGTTGATTTATTTTTTATTTTCTAATTATATTGCGGTACTTAAATGTAATAAAAAGAGATAATTATTGATAGTCTATTCCAGGTAACTTTGGCTTTTTCTGACAATGTAAAACCTCTTTTTTATTTTCATAATATTTAAAATACTTTTGCCCCTTTAAAGAGTAACGAAAGTCGAATTCTTCACTTGTAAAAATGGTTTAAACATCTAATTATAATATGCAAGAAAGGGGTAAATTTATAGAATTAAAACTATCGTTAAATAGCTTTTAAAACTTTCAGGATAAAAAATTAAAATTAAAGCTACCGGCGACCACTTTAAAAAAAATCATATACGGCACCTTATATAGTTTTTATAATATATTGAATTTGGAAGTGTGAATAGAAATAATGTTTTCTCATATTATAAATTTCCTTTTGATATTAAATTTAGCCTAGTTCACCGAAAATATTTTTGAAAAACGGTAGATTTAATAAAACGTATCAACATAAACAAGAAATGAGCCTACAATATTTAGTGTGGATAATTTGAACGCAGTCTTTTGAAGGATTATAAATAAATTTGGGAAAAGTGTAGAATAAAAACCACCCAATTCACCTACAGATATGTTTTTCGTGTTAAATGGCACAAAAAGTCATGATAAAATAACTATTTCGAGTTAGAAAATGATCATAACTACAATACTTTCGTCTAGTAAAAAAGAGCCTAAGATGTGTATATGTGGCAAATTTAATCGAGCTCTTTAGTTAAGTCAACAGCCCCTCGGAACAGCATTGCTATGTTGAATTTCCCAACAACTGAGATGGTTGTCTGTGAGTTTTGATATCACCCGGGCCAGTTGGGGTTGAATGGATCACGCCCGGGCATTCACAGTTTACTGGTGGTCATTAATAATCTTCTTCCGTGGGGAGTCTTCAGACAATAAACAGGTAAGTTAAACTTTATAGCCTCGACTACATTGAGAAATGTTACTTATTATTTGATGGCGAATTTTTACTATAACGCAAATAAATGTGATTATTTAATGACACAAATCGAATCCGACTAAGGTAGGAAGGTTCATTTTAGATAGTCTCTAAGCTACTATGACAATAACATCAACACAGTTAAATGATCTGGGCCCTTTCCTTTTTATATATATTATCAATAATTTTAAATAATAACATATTAAAATGTTATCAATGTTGACAAAAAATAAATGTTTATATATATATATTTATGTATTAGTGCGACGTATTAATGTGATATATTTTTTGTCTACCACCTATTGAGTTAAGAATTCCAGGTTCATATCTCACCCTAACCGTAAAATATTTTCGTTAGTTAAATTGGTGCTTTCCAGGTCTCCATCGTGGTTCGGATCCCACGTTAAACTGTAGTTCCTCCATTTTCATCTGACAATCACCCTACACACATTAGCGTTAGTGCGGGATAACCCGAACGGGTAGTAAGACGAGGTGCTAATAACAATAATGGGAAAATAAAAATAAATTGGTGTTCCTTTTATTTTTTTACAGTGAGGAATCAACTTGTGGATGTTTTAGTATCCACCAGTAGTTTTCTATTCGTGTGCCATTTATAATCTATCCGTTTACAAAGTTAATGTCCCCCCCCCCCATGTCTACACAAACAATTTTATTTGTTTTAAGTTTTACATTTTAAAAAAAATGGTTTAAATGCTAAAAATGAGTTGGGTGGATAACAGGTTAGATGAAAACATTTGTTTACACTTTTTTTTATTATTTGATGTTTGTAACCCCTGTGCTTTTAACTATTGACGGTGGGTAATTTTGTGATCAGGTTTGAATACCGATGGGAAGCTTTTTTTTTCCTTTTTTCATGTGATTTACAAAGCGTTTTACTAAGAAAATATTGGAATCCGGAATAGTTTCTATAAAAAGTGGCAAGCACTAATCCTTTGCTCAATTTGAGTACGCTTAGCTTTTGAATTACATTTTGAAATTATGTTTAACGTAACTGATTAAATGCTAATTGCTTATAATTATGTGAATTTAAATGTCTTTATTTTAGTGTGTGTGTGTGATGTGTGTGTGTGTGTGTGTGTTTTTCACTCTACATAAGCCCCTAATTACCTAGAAAGTTGAGAAACTTGTAAGTCTTAGCAGAACATGAGGAACTCAACAGTCAATTTTCTCACTTTTTCATCATATTTGATTAAACTAGTCCACTTTTCTTCTTACTCATAACGAAGGAGAGATCTTTTTACTCTACTTCTATTATTTAACATCTTGGCGGCCACGTTTTGTTGGTTGGGTAACACTGATCAACCTTGTATTTGACTATTATCTTAAATTAACACTTCACATAAATCTAGATAAGAATTCCTAATATAACAACTATTTATATTTGGCTTTGGGTGGTTGTGTAGTTATTTTATTTCTTATTTTAATAATCTTTAAACTATTTAGTGGCGCAACTCAGAAATGTATTTGGGGAGGTTGTGAATACAATAATTTTTTTATTTAGCATCGTCTCACTATCCTATTGGGTACGCCTAAGTATAATTATGTAATGGGCTAGTAATTTGGGAAAGTTGAATATAGAGGAGGTCAGGGTATCGGAGTTTATTTTATTTCATAATTTGTTTTCCAGAAATGATTTCTATACCCTTTACCTTCATCATTCTAGTTCAATTTGTTTAATCAAACGTTTTTGGGTATCCCACACAGGTATTATGATGGGGCACAAATAAATGAATGTAAAAAATTTATGTGACACTTTTTGACAACACACTGAACTAGACAAGCAGTCTTTCTTCCCCTGTTTTTACAGGTACTTCCGTTAGACCAGGTATAATGATCCTTTTTATATCTTCGCGTAGGTTAACAGCACAGCGATGGGGGCAAGAGATCAAAAAGCTGCTCTTGATAAAGTTTCGTGAAAGAAACAGAGATCTTGAAAGTCCAATCTTCCATTTCCTTCACTCGAGAGCAGATATCTGAAATTGCCTGAGGGGTGATCCCATATCGTCCTGGGCTGTGTAACACGGGCTATGGAGTAAGTTTTGCCTGAACCAGTCTGTCCATTAGGCCAATATTGTTACGTTGTAGCCTGAAACAGTAATATATAAGGATTTAACAAGGTTAAGAAATAAAAATAAATTTTAAAGCTTCATGACTTTCCAAGTTTCACTGATTAAATAAATGATAAAATGTATAATAAGCATGGGCCCGATTTTGATTTGGCATGTCATGACTTTTAAAAGTAATTTTAAAGTACCTAGTAAAGGTAATTTTTAAAGTAGTTTTTTCCACCCTTTTTTTTCATTTCCAATTGTAAAAATTAAACAATGTCATCTTTTTTTTTCTGTTCATAACATAAAATGAACATAAGTACATAAAATTTGTTTATAATCAACCTTGGTTGTAAAAAATTTATAGTGTATAGGTTATTTTTTGTCATTATAGATCATGAAATATTAGGAAATCCATTCATATGTTTGAAAAAAATATTAATATTACCTTTGTTCTTCACTCCATGTATCTTGAGTGAGTGTCGCTGATGATTGAAACGTCGGTTGAAAGCTTTTCACAAATTGAACATTTGAAAGGCCGTTTTCCTGCAATCAAAAGCTAATGTTAAAAAACTTGACACCCAAAACTAGACAGAACTCATTTTGCTATTTAACATATATTTTCTAAACACAAACATCACATTAACACAACTTTATCTAGGGCACGAAGACTTATCAGTCAGGCCTAGCGATATAAATAATACCCCATAGTCCTACAAGGACAGTGTTAGCTAAGTGCAGTGTGCTTGACCCCGATGACTAAAATGGTTAGTCTCTTGTCAGTTGTACTTATAATAGTGTTGCTAACAGAGGAGTGCTGGTACATTAATAATTGGTTACTATATATATTTCTTAGTTTATAAGAAACAAGTGCCAAGCAAAATAATCTTAAAATATTAGTTTTTTAAAAAAATTTTATAAACAGATATTAAAAGTTAAAACCACTACACCCACCTGTGTGTATCCGAGTAGGGTTTTTTATTATTATTATTATTATTACTACCCGTTCGGGTTATACGCAATATGTTTATTCAAGTCAGATTTGTCATCGAACCCTTTCTCACAGAGGTACACGGGTACCTCTAACCTCTATGTGAGTCCAAATATGTCGGTTTAGTAACCGTTTTAGGCTAAAAGCTTTTTGAACAGATGCTGCACCTCAACCTGGAAGTTCAGCAGGCATCGGGACCTTGTATTACATTTGTAAGGGTTTTCTAGACTTTTTGATCCATTGATGGGCCAGTTCGTAGTTTTTGGTTCGATCGTTTTATGTGGTTCTATCTCTAACTGAAAAAGGTGTATCTGGTTCGATCCCTGTTTGGATTGGGGTATGTGGTTCGATCCTGTTTGGATCATACTATCTGGTTTGACCCTGACTGAATTGTGGTTTCTGGTTCGTTACCTTTTTTGTATTGGGGTATCTGGTCCGATCCCTGTATTTGATCATACTATCCCGGGTTTTATCTCTGTCTGGATTGTGGTATTCGGTTCGGTCTCTGTTTGTATCGTAATTCTCTGTTTCTATCTTTGACTCGTTCGTGGTTTTGTTTTGATCTCTGAATGGATTTTTTTCTTAAAATCACTATTAATTGCTACTATTCCTGTCTCATTGCCCCTATTTTACATCCCAGTTCCTAATATTTTTTTGATAAAATTCGCTCTAACCCTTCACCCCCGTTTTCCCTTTTATTTTTTTATATCCAGTTCTCTTATATTTTTGAATAAAATTGGGAAAGGATCTACCTGTTTTATCGTTGTATACTTTTTCTTCTAAGGGCACTGTTCCCCTATACTTTGATTATCATTTGAATGATTACCTGTCCCCCCTTTCTATGCCTGTTCTGAGCTAACCCCCTTTTTTCCCGGGTTTAACATTTGCCCTAGTTTTGAATAGGCCTGGTCTTTTCATCCCCCTCATAAATTTAAATGGCATTGTGTCCTCAGTGTCATATTCTACTGGTTCTTATATCACTTCCTCCGCCATGTTTTAAATTTTTTTTATCCCCTAATTTAAATTATAAAAAAAATTATACTGTTCCACCTCCAAAATGCACAAATGACATAAAATAAATGTTTTACAAATTGTTAAAAGTTTCTGTTGATGACTTATCTGGATCTCTTCGTATACTCGGTCCCCCCCCAATCTTGTCCTTGTGCGCACCCCGCCTCTTTGCTGACTGCCCCCAATGGTCTTCGCGCCCCCCATTGCTGCTCTGGGCCCCCCTGGGGGGTTTCGCCCCCGCCCTTGTGCTTGTTATCACCTCAAATTATCTGGGAGATTCGTGTTTTTCGTCCCCCAGTTGGCCCATTTGAGGTATTTTCTTTAATGCCCCCACGTTTGAGCATTTAGATTATAAATTACGTGCTCGTTTTGGGGCGTCATTTGGGGTATTATGAATTAATTAGTGTATTCCCGGGGATCGACACTAAAAAAGTGTAGGGTATTTTGATTTTTAAAATTTTGGTATTTAAAACCCCCGTGATGGCGCAATATTAGACAGGAATTACTGTGCCCCCCTGGGGAGGGTTTTAGAATAGTCCTCAGTATCCCTGCTTGCGAAAGAGGCGACTAAAAGGGGGAGGATCTGTGCGGATGTACCTCGTGCGGGAAAAACCCTATCCTACATTTTTCCTATCACTTTTTTTTTTTTTTTTTCCTTTTCATTTTTTTTTCCCTTTTCGCCTTATTTTTCCTTTTCCCCTTTTTTTCTTCCTTCCCTCCATTAAATCCTCACAGGGCCCTTTGGCCTTTTCCTTTGAGACCTTGGAACTAACCCCTTTTCTCTTTTTATTATTGGTACCACTCCCTTGAGCTCCTAAATGAAATTTTGCCGGTTGCAATACCTTAGTAGAAGGCCTTAGGGAGACAAAAACCCGGGTCCCCTATTTTGGGAAAAAGTTTGGGTTGCGTTAATGATGGCCCGGAAAAAAATTGGACTTCCTAACCCATTGCTGCGACGACCTCTCTCTCGGGCGATGCTCAGCGAAGGTTGCAGTTTGCGTCATATGGGCCCCGTGGGGAAGTTAACGGGGCCAAGGGGTAAAACCCAATTGATCACCCTGGGTTACGAATCGATATTGGTAGGTTGTCCCCAATCTGGCTCCGCAACATTGTCCCCGCGGGAACGTACGCCAAAAACCTGCTGGAACGTCTGCCCGGCCCCTCGCAGGTCGTAATTAGAAGAGGGGAAAAGGGTAAGGGCCGCACCTTTAAATTAAAAAACGGGAAGGGGTAGGCCCCCCCCGCTTCCTGGAAATTCTCGAATAGAGAAAATGAAAACCCTCGGGCTGCAGCCATTTGTCCAAAAAGAGTGATTAGTGGAGTGCGAGTCGGGGGTTTCAATTAAAAACGCGCGATGGCCAATAATGATCCAGCCCAAAAAGCCTTCAACAGCGAAAAATGGAAAAACGCCATACCGTTGAGCCCCAAAAAATTTTTTAAAGGTAAAGGGGGAACACAAGGTTCCTCAAGTTTCAAGGGAGTGGTCCTTGCTATGCCCTCGCGCAAAAGCATTGGGACTTTGGAGGAGCTTTCCCCCCAAATGTACCGAGTTATAGGATCCCATAAAAAGGGAACGATTAGGAAAACCGACAGAAAAATTCTTACATTTGCCACCCCTTCCTTACGAAGGAGGTAGTGGTTTCCCACGTGTCGGGGTCGGTATGTCCCAAACCCTCGGCGCTTTTTTCAGTGCCGGAGTTTGGGCATCGAATCGATGCCGTGGTAAGCCAACCTTGCGATTGGGGGAAGGAGGCTCATGAACAACCATGCAGTCCCAAAATTCTGCATTAATTGAAAGGGGTCCTCTTTCTGCCTGGCTCGGCCCTGTCCGAATTGGAAGGTAGAAAAAGGTCCTGGACCCCAAACAAAAAGGAAGATCCCTTATCCAGGCCGAAAAAGAGTTTATGCAGCAAGCCCCGGTATTTCAAAGTTCCTACAGCCAAATTGTCCCCAAAAAATTTAAAAATTTTGCCCTAATCCCCTGCCATTTAATATTGCAAAGCCCCTACAAGACCTGTCCCACTCTTCTCTTTTCGAGACAAAAAAAACACCGGCATCATTGGGTGATGCATAAAAAAATCAAGTGGGAACCCCCTCAAAAAAAGTCCCCACCCACCTTCCCCCCGAGGAGCCCAACTCTGGAAAACCCCCGCCCCCCCCCGGGGAACCCCCCCGAGCCCCCTCGGGGAACTCCCCCCCCGGGGAAACCCCCCCTCCCTGGGAATCCCCCGAGGGCTCCCCCCCCTGGGGAAATAAATTGCGTGGGGCCACTTTTGAGTCGCTCACCCTCCCCTTGGGCCTCCAGAGGCGGGATGAGTGGTGGAAAACGGTGAGGTCCCCAAAGGCAGTCCCCTGGTGCCTTGAAGAAGGCCAGAAGAGCCCGCCAAAAAGAATTTATATAAAAAAAAGCGTAAAGGCCTTAACAAAGTTTTCGCGCGGGACCCAACAAACCCAGTCTCTCCAAATAAACCGAAGCCTCTCCTGAAGGGAGGCCCAGGAGAGCTGGGAAAGGCAAGGAACCAAAAAAGGGCCCCTGAACCCAAATTTTTATTTTTAAAAGGGATAGTGACAGGTTGCGGGGATAACTAAATATTATTTTAAACTAAGTTGACGTACTACAATGGAATTGTGGGGGTTCATCTCGTGTAGATGAAATTAAACAACAAATTCTTCCTGCTCCTTCCTTCTTTGTTTGCAGGGACCCATTTCCCCCCAAAATGAAAACCCCGATGTTTCGTGGGACGATGTGTATCGTCCCGACAAGCCTTTCTTTGATCGGGCTAGGGGAGGTGTGGTTTATTCGCCAAAAGAAATATATTTTACAAATTTTAAATATCGTTTCTGATTCCAAGTGATTGCGTCAAGTACCCCTCCCTTTGGAGGAAACCAAATTTTTGCATCTACCCCCACGGGAGAGCGTTTTCCCAAAGGGCCTTTAAAGGCCCTTTTTATACAATTTCCGCCCCCTATATCATTTGGGGATTTTAATGCGCATAACCGGGTTGGGGGTCCAATATTACGACGCAGTGGGGGAGGGTAGAGGATATTTTGTCCGGGAAACCGGGTGTTAATGAACCCCGGGACCAGACACACTTCTCTACCTTTAGGGTGTATCCTCTCCCATTGACCTAACTTTGTAGCCCCGGGATCGTGCCCATTCCCTTTGGGAGGCCCCTCGGACCTATGTGGCATGATATTACCCATTATCTCTACCATTAAAAAGACCTCCCGTCAGCGCGGATACCCAAGGGTGCTAAAATTTGCGACTGGGATGACCCGAGCTCGCTGTTTTGGGGAAATTTCCCAAAACACCCTGACGTCGTTTTAAAGGGCGGGGCTTTTTTATTCGCGGTCATCGCGCGGCGAGTGCTTCTATCCCTAAATCCACCAAACCCCGCCCACGTCTTTTCCCCGGGTGGAACGAGAAGTGTCGGGTTTGGGTGTTTGATTGAAGGGCCCTTTGCCCCTTTCATCGACTCCAACTTTGGAGAATTGGAAACATTCCGGATTCTACGTGCTCGACTCGCCCTGTTATTCGAGAAAGAGAAGAGATCTTTGGGGACAGTTTATTTTTTCCCTTACAATTACCACTCCACAAAATAAGGTTTGGGGGCAAAATACGTAATTAAGTGGAACAAAAAAATTTCCCTTTAAAAGTATACCCGCCCAGTCTAACGGTTCGCTTTTTCTCCCCCCCTGTGGAGGTCGCCAATTTTATTTGGGGTCGAGTTCGCCGCTTTTTCTGCACGCGGCTACTCTAACGATTCCGGTGCTAAACGCAGATCGAGCGCCCTTACTATTGATTTTGGCCAAATCGGGGGGGAGGATTTAACTCCCCTTTAGTAAAGCGGAACTTATCTATGCCCTGTCCAGGGGGGGAATACAACTTCTGGCCTGGGTGGGATCCATTACGAAATGTTGCGCCAACTGTCCCCCGCTGGGGGGGGCCCCTTAACCTCTAAATTTTTTTGGGAATCCGTCAAATTTCCCAAACTATGGGGGCAAGCCCGTTTCCCAATAATAAAAGTGGGGAAGGATAAATTTGAGCCAATAGTTATGACCGATACCCCTTAAAAAAATTTTGTATGCAAAATATTAGAGAAAATGATCAATAAAAAATTTTATGGTTTTGAACCCCCAAATTTTATCCAATATCCAATGTGGCTTTCGCGTAACCCATCCGGGGGATCCTTGTGCTTTGGGACAGCAGCTGTGCGCTTTCCTCCTTTAAAAAGCACCCCTTGGTTGTCTTTTTTGACTTGGAGAAGGCATACGACCAACTGGGGGGTACGGCATTTAAAAACCCTGTTTAAATTGGGGGTTTCCGGGGGAACCTCCCTATTTTTTTTAATTTTTTTGTCTGATAGACACTTCGGGGAAGGTTAAACAAAACCTTATCCCAGATTTTTTTTTCAAAAAATGGGTGCCCAGGTTGATTTTAAGCACTATTTTTTTGTATCGCGATAAAAAGCATCGGGGAAAGTGCACGTACCTTCCCTTATGTCTTTTTTTTGGGGATACGCTTTATTTTCAGTTTTTTAAGTCCCACAGGGTGAACACAGATACAACTCGCGAAAAATCTAGGTTGTGGGCATCTCGTAATGGCTTTGTTTTCCGGCCAAAACGCTGTCGTCCACTTCCATAGATTCTGCAATACAGCAGTCCCCCAAAATTTTAAGAACAACGTTGTTTTTAACCCGTCCCGAGACCGTAGGGCCGGACTTTTTTTCGATTTTAAACTAATTGGATCCCCACAAACAAAGACTGAAAAAAGGGGTATTAAAACTTTGAAATTTTTTAAAGTTTTTGAGTGGTCGCTTTGGGGTGTTAGGGAAACCTTGATGCCCTTTATAGAGCCTTGGTGAGATCAAAACTTATTCGGGAAATTTTGTATTTGGTTCCGGTAGACCCCTCGGGGTTTTTGATGCTCGTAGCGTCCCATGTGGCTTCGATGGCTATGGTGCTTTTCGTACCCGTCCTGTCACATTTGTGCGACGCCGGGAGCCCCTTTTTTCCCCCCGGGCTTACTCCGGCATCTTACTGTCGAAACTCATTGCAGAAATAATGTGCTTACCGCCCTGTTTTTCCCCTAACCGTGTTTGTATGAAACTAAATGCGTGTAAAGGCGTTGGGGGTCCGGGTGCTATCGGTTTTGACCTGTGGGATTGTCCTCCAAAAGGTTTTTCCCCCCATCACCAGGTGAGTTTCTCCCCGGAAAAAACCCTCCCAAAATGCCTTTTTATCTTGCCAATTCCCCAAAGGACACCCAAATTTGTAAATTTTGGGGACCTTTTTTGAGCTCCTTCCCCTCGCTTTCACGGGGTTTGAGCCTTTTTAATTTAGGGTTAATTGGCCCCCCGTGGATGTGCTTTGTTGTGGAAGGATCAATTTTAAATTTGGTTTACCTAAGAAACCAGGTTTTTTCGGTGAATTAATGCCCTTTTTAAAAATTGTGTTTGTATACCCAAGTAGTCCCCTTCTGTCCTCTCTGCACGGATTCCCTGAGTGCTTGTTGGCATTGTCCCCCTCTTATCCGGGTCCCTCGTGCAGATATAAAGAGAAATTTTTTAAAAATTTTTCATTAAGCACCCCGGGTCGCCTTTTGGGATTCCCGTACGTGGTCTTCCGGGAAAAGAAAGGCGGCCCGGCACCAAAGGAGGGGGCACGCCTGCCTCCGGGGGCAGTCTGGGTGTCATGTTTTTAGATCTAAAGGGTTATGTTTGGCGTGGGTCTTACGCACCTGGCACGAGCAGTGGGGGGGCCGACCCCTGCTCAGAACAAGCTGCGGTTCCCCTCAGGACGGTTTTTGTGTCGCGGGCCCTCTTTTATACGAAAGTCTAGAGAGAGGAGGTCATCGTGCGAGATCCGCGTCGGGGGAACATTTCTAACCCCGGTTTTTCTAAAGGGATCACCCCCATGTGGAATTTTGCGATGCTCCCCTTTGTGTCACCACATTTTGGTGGAGTTCCAGATATCCCCATTGCCCGGCCCTTGATTTTAAAAGGGGACCCTTTGTTTTTTATTTCGCGACAGCGTTTTAAGGGGTTTTTTTTACTCCATTTTATACGCCAGGGGAATATTTTTGTGCCCTTTGAATCACTTTTTAAAAAATGGCAACTGGGTTTTTTTCTCAATTGAACCCTTTTTAACATTTCAGAAATTTTAATTGTTTGTTGTCGCTTTTTCCATTTTAACAAACTTTAATAAAATAATTTTTTTAACTGTTAGTTTTTTAAATTTTAAAATAATTATTGTTTTATATGTTTGTTTTGTTTTTTCTTAGAGTGATACACTGTGGTTTTTTTTTGCAGGTGTTTCACTCAATTGTATTTGAGGCCCAAATTTGGGACTCCTATGGGGTGTCTCAGGTGGTGAAATTATAATCTCCCCTTGGGGGTTTTTTTTTTAAAGTTTTAAATTTTTAAAAACCCCTAATGACTCGATGTTCGATGGGCCCCCAAACCCCCAAAATAATTAAAAATTAATTACTGTGCCCGTGTTTGGAATATTTATAAACCTTTGGAATAATACACAATAATTAGGTTTAAAGTGATTTTTATTTTAATGTCACATTTTCTTTACGTAAAAGATCAGTCGTTAATAATTACAAGATTCGACTAATAACCGACCCCTACGTATGTAGGTAGCGAGCCAGTGCTCCCGTTTGTTTATTGCACCACACCTGGGAATAACTCGTTCGAAAAACCCTTTAGAAGTGTTGATACAAAAAAAATTTAAAAATACAAGAAAAAAACATCTGGTTGGCAGTAGAATGCCCCAGAGCGGAAGTAGCCTCAAATTCCCTTTTTTAAACTTCTATTCGATCTTCCCAAAACAGTAAGTTATATTTATTAAAAACCTTAAATTTTCATATTGACTCACGTTTCGTCATACACGCTGACATCACTTAACAGCGAACTTTTCCTTCTTAAAAGAAGTGCTTTTAAGTGCAATGTAATATATTATTAATTCAATAAAATTAAATACGTTTGTAACATTAGGACGATAATTTGTCAATGCTCTCACACATTCTTTAGGGGAAAGTCCGGTAACATTTTCAAAGTTGTTTCTATAACCAAATTGATATGTAAATTAGACTTAGATTCTAACCTAGCATCTAAGTTTCCTTACCATTATTAACCCCCCACCAATCTTAAGCATGAAATATTAGGAAATCTATTCGCATGTTTATAAAAAAAAATAAATACCTTTGTAAGTGTACTGTACTGCACCCATGATACGGAGGGAATGGGACCTAAGTGGGAATATTGGGTGAAAGCCTTCTCACAAATATTACACCTGTAAGGCCGTTCTCCTGCAATCAAAAGCTAATGTTAAAAGACTTGACACCAATACTAGACTGAACTCAATGTTGATATTTTTAACATATATTTTCTAAACACATTAATCACATTAACACAAACTTTATCTAGGAACCCAAGACTATTCAGTTCAGGCCTAGCGATTAAATAATACCCCATAGTCCTACAAAGGGCAGTGTTAGCTAAATGCCCGTGTGCTTGACCACGATGACTAAAATGGTTAGTCTCTGTTCAGTTGGTACTTATAAGTGTTGCTAACAGAGGATTGCTGGTACATTAATAATTGAGTTACTATATATATTCTTAGTTTATAAGAACAAGTGCCAAGCAAAATAATCTTAAAATATTATTTTAAATATTATATCAAACCAGATATTACTGTGAAAACCTTACACCCACCTGTGTGTGTCAGGGTTTTTTATTAAGATTAGATTTATAAGAGAAACTTCTTCCACAGAAGGAGCCCCCTTTGGGGATGTTAGGCATCCTTGTGATAACGCATATGTCGGTTTAGTAACCGTTTGAGTCTAAAACTTTTGGAACATATTCTGCAACTCAACTGGATGGTTCAGCAGGCATCGGGACCTTGTATTACATTTTTAAGGGTTTTCTAGACTTTTTGAAACCATTGATGTGCCAGTTCGTAGTTCTTTCGATCGTTTTTAAAGGGGTTTTATCTCTAAATGAAATGGTGTATTTTTGG
>JBCFYV010004195.1:0-23812 GCA_039000515.1 Timema cristinae | reverse complement strand
CCGGTAAAGTTAGATTGAAATTAACAACATTTTTTCTTTTTTTTTTTTATAACTTACTTCCTATTAAAAGCTTTTTACAGTTAAAAAAATAAGTTGTTATGCCTAATTCTTTTATAAAAAATTTCCATTATTTTTAAATATTTTTAAAAATATAAAATAAAATTAATATTCATAAAAAATTATGTAAAGCCCAAATATTCATTTTATTAAAAAACCCAACCAAAAATTTGAATGATGTTTTTTTCTTTTAAATTAAAGAGTAATAGTCTTTGTACTTTTAATCAAAGGTTTAAAAAATAAATTGGTTTTTTATCACTAAATGGGTTTTTTTATCCTTTAAACCCTATTGTTTCCCATTAAATGTATTCTGCTTTTACACCTGCGACCACTTGGTTTTTTTTTTTTTTTTTGCACGTAGCAATCTTAGATACTTCCAAGTTTTGGCAAAAATATCGCTAAAAGAAAAAAGAATATATTGAAAAAAAAATGTGATATAAAACTTTCATTGATTACAGTAACATTTATTATACAAATATTTTTTTGTGAACAATTTAACAATCTAACCTAATAATTATATTTTAAAAACACTTAGTGGCTTCCCCTATGTACAGGAAATTTTTTCCCGCTCTCGGAACCCATCCTTGATTTCTTTCTGAGGGATCAAAGCGATTTATCTCCTACAGATTTTTTTGATCTTTCTTTTGTTCTCGCTTTTTTGAATTGACATTTTTAAATTCCCGTTTTTGTTATTAACAGAGGCGCGTGGGTTTAATGTTGGCGCATGCGTGATTGGTTTTCTACGCGATTTTTAAGAGAAGGGGCCCGTCAAAACTGAAAAATTTTTTTTACAAATCAGAACTTTTACGGGATCACGTGATTTTTGTATTTTGGTTAAAAGGGGCATAAGTGGCATTTCGGCTCGCACTTTTTTTTTCGGCGAATTTTGAAACCTACTAACTCCAACCCGCGGGCAAGTGGGAAACTACCCCCATACAGCGCGTGAAGTGTGTACGTCCTGGTGCCTGGCAAAAAAATATTTTGTCAACATGGCGGCGTGATGAAGAGAGGCCCGCCCAAACCCAGCTTATCGAATGTGTATGTGATTTTCATCCCTTGAAGTGGGGCCCATGGGGCGTCACGACGTAATGGACAACCCCCCCCACCCCCTTTCAACCCCGGGTGTTAGAAACACATTTAAGCTCAGTGATTCTGAAGACGATTTGACTTTAAAATTGGCGCCTTAGGGGAAAATCAGTTCCCAGAATATTGTTTTAAAAAGCCGTCATGATAATCCGGCCCCGGGTTGGACATTTTCGGATGTTTTCGTATTCTCTATATTTTTTCATCGATATTATTTTAATAGACTTAATAGACTTGTTCATTTTGAAATTTAAAATAACGTATTTTTGGAATAAACTGAATAGGCAACGTAAACTATTTGATAAAATTAAAAATTTTTTGTATCTAAATTATGTAATGAGACAATAAACCCTTTGCCCCCATTTGGCGCTGTGTCAGTGAGGTCACTGAATATATTATTGCCATATTTTTGAAAATCATTTTTGCTAAAGTATTTTATTTGAATTGTCTGAATTTAGTGTTAAAGGGAAAATCTTTTGCGATGTTTTTTTTTTGAAAGTTTTGGTAAAGTATTGTAAAATTTTTAGTGGATTGATTTTAACTTTGAATATTTTCCTATTATTTAATTGAATTTAATTGTGGTATATCTAGACTTCTTTTGTGTGTCATATAATTTTTATTAACAAGAAGGGATCTTGTTAACGTCTGTAGTTGTGTCTACATTTAATAGTCCAGCGGGAGTTTGACCTACGGTGGGTAAGCCAAAACTCTTGTGTTCCCGAAAATATCCGTACGATATTAAATATAACTTCCCTTTTTTCTTTCTTTTTTCTGTATTCATTGTAGCGTAGCAGACAACTTTCGTACCAATTTCAAAGATGCCCAATAGGCTCTCTTTTCTTTTTGTAATCAATAATTATTTGACTAGATATTTATAAAGCAATTTGCTCGGATAGTCAATACTTTAGGTTGTATTTGTTAATATTCACTGTTGTGAGACTGACATTGTGTTGTTGGAACGAGTGATTGTCTCTTCCAGACTGACCTAGTTGACATAAGAAATGTTTTATGTTTGGAAACATTCGCATGATAGTACTGCGCACTTGTTTAATACCGTTGATTTTTAACACAAACCCTGATGGATTTTTGAGGCTATATAAATTATGTTTTAATTGTTATTATATTAAATAAAACATTCTTATTGTCTGATGTTTTTCTTCTTTATAACGTTACGTAGCTTACCCCCAATTTTCCTTTTGTCTAATGTGCGTAATAAGTATGCGTTAGCCGAACGGTAGTAAGAGCGTGCTAATATATATAATAATAATATAATAAAATGATAAGAGGTAAAGGTGGTAACATGTTCACAAGATCTACTAAATCAGTTTTGCAAAATACTGTGTTTGGGCGATGGGAAGATCGAGGTTAGAACCTCGGACAGATATACTAAAGGGTGAACTTTCCACATGTGAGTTTCACTTAGTCTTTTTCAACCTCTTTCCAAGCAAATTCGTGTGTATTTCATCATATTATGTCCCGTATACTCCCTAAACTAACCTGTCAATAACATTGGAACTAGAAGTAATAATAAAAATTTACTACATAACCTACAGGCTATGGTTAAGTAGAGCATTTGGAGGAAATTATCAAGCTTTAGCTGGGTGTAAGTATGTTAAAACCATAGTATAAATCACATATGTAAAATCCACCGATTTTACACACCCAAAACTCGAATTCCTATTTATCTATCAGAGGCGACATAAACAAAAAAAATAAAACGGCTTAGCATATGCTTGACCATGAAATCAGATTGGTTTTTTTTAATGCCAATAATCTTAGAACGACGGTAAAAATATTAGATACTTTGAAATAAGAATAGTTTTATTACATAAATAAGTTTGTTAAGAGTGTATCTTATTTATTATTATATATTGAATAAACTTTTATAATTTCAAATTGCTACAGTAGACCTATTATTGCTATCAATAAAGCAAATAAAATGTTTAGGTAATCAAACTGTACAAAGTTTAGTTTAAATTCTCGATACTTGAAATATATTATAGCCTATTATTTATATTAGTCTATATTGGGTAAAATACTAGGTTTTTGTTTTAGAATTAATTTTTAATATATAATTTAAGTTACATTGAAATATGATTCCAACATTTAATTATTGTTACATGCTCTTAAAATAAATAAATACAGCCATGTATGTATTCACTAAAATAGTAGCCTACGCGATTTAAAGAATAAATTATAATATGGATTACCTTTTTATTTCGGGGAAATTCAGGCTATAATAGCTTTTATTTGTACTTTATCTTATTTAAATTTGATAATCAAATAAGAAGGTTAATTTGCTTAAGGTGTTTATAAAATGTTAAATAGAAACCGCGCTTAGCTTTATAAAGTTTCATAAAGGTTTTTATTATTTTAATTTATTTTAAGCCTATTTTAAATTTAAACATCTCTAGATAAAGATGAAATCTTGGCAATTCTGATGACAAATATCACTCTTTCATCAAATTAAAAATAGATATAAAGATTTTTTTTGTCGAATTTTTATGACTGACTGATCAAAATATTCCAAATGTTATTTGAACAATAATGGGCCATTCTGAAAATTTAATAGTTGATTATTTATAAATCATATGTAACACAATCTGATACGTTATCAATATCCACAGGATTAACCCCTATACATTAGAACATCAAAATAAAATATTTACTAATTTTTAACACTGTTTTTAATTATAATATAGATAATTTAATTCTACTAATTATTGAAATTTACAATTAGCCATTATTATTAACAATGACCATAATTATTTGGTTTTGATGTAAGTTAATTTTATTCATGATGAAAAATATAGTTTTTATCCAAATGTAATTTGATATGAAGCAAAATGGCATTACTACATTGAAAATCACATATGCGTTAGATAAAATAATGTTACATCGAACATAAAAAAAAACTAGTACATTTCCATATTTCGCATTGCTTCTACAAGAATATTATGTAAATTTACTAACAACTCTCCTCATACTAAAAAAAAAGTTACTAAATTCTTTTACAAGAGAAAAATTACTCTACCATCATTAAAATAATAACTGGAGCATCACCCATATTTTTCACATGAAAGATTACAATAATAAAAACTGCCGTGTATTCTGCGAGCTCCACAGTGTAAAGTGGTACTTCCTTTCGTGTAGAGATGGGAGAATGGTATAAGTCACAATAAGTATTATCAGATGTTTATTCTATGATTCATGTATTATTTAGTAAGAAAAATATCAATCACTTACAATGAAGTGACCATTAATTTCATAGCATTTTGGAGGAAAAAGTTTTATTATTATTATTATTATTATATTATTATTATTATTATTTAGCACCGCGTCTTACTACCCGTTCGGGTTACACGCTTAAGTACTAATTACGCTAATGGATTGGGAATTGGGAAGGTTTAATTAAGGGAAGTGAACCCGCATTTGCGTGGAGGGAGAGTGGAAAACCATTTAGAAAAACCACCCCCAGTTCACCCGACCGAGATTCTAACCCGATCTCCCCGTCCTCAGCAGTTGGCTCAACACGACTAGCGCGTTAGCCAACTACGCCACCGAGGCGGGTGAAAAAGTTTTAAAATCTCTTATGTGAACTGGTGAAGGTATTTAGAAACTACAAAAATAATTTCTCCAAAACTGATAGTATGTTATTATATTATTGGTGCTATTTTTACATAAATTGATAACGGCTATCATAAATAGGCAGCATGACTTGACGTATGAATAGGGGTAAAAGGATTAGTAACTTTTATATCTATAAGATAGGGTCTTCCTATGAAAATTGACTCTATCTTTAATCTCAAATCTCAGGTGACAACGTCATAGTGATGTAATGGGGTGCCTGGTACCAGCGCCCCTCACTACACAAGCTCGACCCAGATTTCATTTACCTGATTACTGGCTTACTCATAGGAAAGAAGAGAACCATCAGGCCTAAGTGTGGTGGGTGAAGCAGCAACAGGTCGAGGTTATGCATGTTAGACTGACAATAATTAATCACATATTATATCAAGGTGAATTGATGATCGTGCCAAAACTAAAAATGCGTAAATTTTATCAAATGATAGTCGACCATTATTGACGTAGATGCTTCAGTATAGTGAATTGATTCGAAAGTAAAGCAGAACCAGATTTTGTTTGGATTTTTTTTTCAAGCTATGAACTGACTCTAAAAGTGAGGTGCTGCGAAAGAACAAGGTGTCCGTTGGCATTTTGTTTCTGGACTGCACTGATACAAAGCGTGAAGGTGAAGGTTGTAGAATTTGGCAAGATGTATTAGTTTATTTCCCGTCACACACAAATAATACGGATGCTAACAATTACAGGAGGAAATACATTATTAGCCAATATCTGCACAATGTAAGAACTCATGGACGAATGGAAGTAAGCCAAGTTAACCTCCAATTTTCTTGAAGATTCTATATCAGTGGTTCCCAACCTGGGGGCGATCGCCCCAAGAGGGCGATTTGGGTTATCAGGGGGGCAATAAATAAGTGGGGGGTGATTTGGGGGCGATGAGATTCAAAGGGGGAAAAATTAAAATAGTATGTACAGTAGAAGTTGCCGTAGCACGAGTCACTGGCTATTCTCAGCTGGCGAGTTCACTGCACTCACCCTCTTCACAGTCCCCCACTGTTGTTATTCAGCGCGGCCGACTGGTGACTCAACCCCTCCCCCTCCTGCCAACACAACACACTTGCCATTGACCTACATTCGTCTTCAGTCTTCACTAGGCTTTGTGTGCCTAACCATCAGTTTTGGTGCGTGTTTTTCTGTTTTGTGCGTTTGTTTTGAAGTGTAGAAGTTCATGCACAATGGATTTAAAAAAGAAGAAGGGTCGTCAATACTAAGCTGCAGTATTTAAAATTCTGTTTTATCACGTCACCGCAAAATGTGCAGTTTCCACATTGTCTTTTGTGCGATAAAAACATTTACTAGTAATGAAGCCATGAAGCCTTCGCGAATGAGAGATCATTTATCAAGAGAACACAGTGATAAAGTGAGTAAAGAACTTAGTTATTTTCAACACCTCAAAGCTAAAGCTGTTTAAACGGCCTAATGTGAGTGAATTATTTTAAAAACAGCAACAATCTTGACAAAGGTCTTCTTGCTTCTTACGAGGTGTCTTTATTGATCGCTAAATTGTGGTAAACCTCAACACAATTGGCAAAACTCTTGTTTTACCGGCTACTAAAAAAATTGTTGAAATCATGCTAGGCAAGGGCCCTAGTAATAAGATAAGTCAATTGGTTTCTTTGAGCAACAATACTTTTCCCAGGCGAATTGATGAAATGGCCACAGACGTTGAATCCAAACTCACCAATTTGTTGAAAAAAGTAAATTTGCATTGCAGATTGATGAATCAACTGTAATTGATAACAAAGCAATTTTATTAGCTTATGTGAGGTTTATCATGACAAAAGGAAATTACCAGGAATGCTGTTTGCTAGAAATTTGATCACTGATACGAAGGGATCGTCGATTTTTAAAGTGGTACAAGATTATTTTGAGGAAAAAGAGATTCCACTAACAAACGTGAGCGCTTGCGCAACAGACGGTGCTCCTGCCATGTCAGGTCGTCGTGCTGGGTTTCAGCCCACCTTAAGAAAGAAGTGCCAGAGGTATCACATATTCACTGTGTCATTCATCGTCAACACTTAGCTGAGAAAAAATTGAGTGGTGTCTGCATGAAACCCTAAACTGGTCATTACTGGTGTCAACAAGATTAAAGCTAATTCCCTCAATGACCGTCTGTTCCGACAACTTTGCGATGAAAATGATGAGGAATCCGAACGCTTGCTTCTACATACGGCCATGAGTGGCTTTCCAAAGGAAACTGTTTGCGCCGTTTCTTCGAATTATTTGACACGGTTACTGAGTTTCCTCGACACGTCTGATCCTGTTTTAAGTGAGAATTTGAAGCAACGCAAGTTGGAACTTGCGTATTCCTTAGATATTTTGAAAAAATGAAACGAAGTCAATATAAGGCTTCAAGAAACAAGATGAACCTTATCAAGGCAAAGGAATTTATTTCATCATTCATCGCCAAGTTTGATATTCACAAGGTAAATATTGGCTGTAAGGGGCTGATTCAGTTTCCGACCCTTAAAAAGTGTTTAGTGTCAGCTAACGGGACTCTGAACTCCCAGAGACAAAATCCTAATTTTTACTGATCACCTTGCACCAGTTAAAAACTGACATGGAATTAAGATTTGAAGATTTGACCAAGTTAACAAATTCCTGATTGGATTATAGATCCATTCGTTTGAAGCTGTGGATAAGCTTGATAACTCTTTGCAGACAGAGTTTCTAGATCGGAAGTATGACTGTGAGGTGAAAATCATTTTCAAGCAGAGCGGTTACGAGTTAGGCTGGGTGAAGATTATGGACACTTATCCACAACTGTGGGGAAAAACTGAACCACTTCTCATCTCGTTCCCGTCAAAATATTTAGTTGAAAAAGATTTAGTTCTGTTGTCCAGCTCCTCACAAACAAAGAAATAAGTTGGACATTTGCTTCAAAGGAGACTTGCGCCTGAACTTGACGAACATAAGCCGGATATTCAAGCTTAACTGAAATCCACCAAGCACAAGGCAGCCATTGAAAAGGTAAAATAAACAATAACAAACTTTTCAAACTTTCATTTATTTTTTCAATTTTTAACTGTCAACTTTCTTAATTTTTCTAGACTCCAATTTAAAATTGAAAACATGTACTCCGGTTTTTTAAATTTACATCAATGATCTTAGTTAATTATTTCTTTTCTTGTTGTTTAAAAAAAAAACTGTAAAAAATGTAATTATTTTTTTCTATTTTATTCAAGAGTGACGGATAAAACTGCTTTGGTTGTTTTTATTACGATAGTAAAATTGTTTATAATAATAAAACTTCTTTATTATTTACACCTTACTTCAAATTAAAATTAGGCATACAATGAAAATGAAAAGGCTCCGATAGGTGTTAGTCAACCTCCAGAAAGGGGAGATGGGCACAAAAGGTTGGGAACCACTGGTCTATATCAATGATACTTTTTGCGTTACTTGCCTGTCTACCTATTATTTTGGCATTAGGAACTCTAAAGTTCATCGCCGCACTTACAAAGTAAGCTACCTATACCTATCTTGAGTTAGCTCTATTAAGTCCACTCATTGCACCCATCTCTTTAGGTCATTCTAATGTTATCTTCCCATCTTCATCTATGTCTTCCCAATGGCCTCTTTCTCGGGTTTTCCAGTCAATAGCTTAATACAGTTTTAGATTCTTCCATTCACACTGCATACTCTACACACTGAGATCTTCAAGATTGATTGGCTAAAATAAATAAAATATTGCTTCATTAAATACTTTGTTTTAATTTTTTAGCCATAAAAATCAAAGGTTCTAAAATATCTTCATAAAGCAATTGACTTTTAACAAGAAATTTTATAATGAAGAAAAAAAAACTCTTTCAAACCCCTGGGACTATCATGGCAAATTTTCAAAAATTTTGAGAGTACTAATGTGCTTAAAAATAAAATTTTTGGCTCCCCAAAAGAGATTTTTTTTTTATTGTTACAATTGTTTGTGTAGAAAACTGAAAATAAGGGCCCTTAGCTATGTTCCCTCCATCAAAATTTAAAAGGGATATGTTTGAAATGACACCCATACTTTGTTTGCATTTTCCCCCTTTTGTGGCAGCCGCCCCAGTTCCAAGATCAAACTTTAACAGAGATGGCTTGGGCTTTGGGAAACGAGGGGGGGGAAAAAAGCTTTTTACATGAAAATGCCACTGATTTAGCTCAGGTTTTATGGAAAAAATTTTTATTTTTGCTTTTCTCAGCAAAAGTTGCAAATCTCACGCTTTCAGTTTTGTCAAAAGTAATGTGTTAGGGGCGAAGAAAATTGTGACCCCTTAAACCCGGTTTAAAAATTTGAATAAAGTTATGGGAAGTAGAACACACGTGAAAACAAAATGAGCCCCGTTTTTAATGCAGTAGCAATTTCCCCAAAAAATGTGTTAGTGTGTACACAGTGTTTTCCAAAACGTGGAGTCCCCAACTCAATTTTTTGGGGCCGTTACATGGTGGGTTTTTTGAAGGTTAGATGATAAATATAGGTCCCCAAACTAATTTTCCAAACCATTATCTCTTTACACAAGTGTATGGGTCTAATAATCTTTTCAATAGACCAATTTATTTATATAATTTTGCCCCATTTTTTTATATAATTCAATCAAATTTTTTTTATTTTATATAGAAAACCCGCAGAAATTAAATGGTATATAGTTGAGCTGCAAACATTAACATTATTTCGTATAAAATTATTATTATTATTATTATTAGCACCGCGTTTACTCCCATTGGGTTATACGCACTTACGCTAAGTGAATGGTGGGGTGTTTGGGGAGATAAATGGAGACCTACATTTTAAAACGTGGAACCGAACCACGGTGGAGCCTGGCATTCCCCAATTCAAAAGATGTCTTGTCAGGGTGAAGGAAGGGTTTGGGTAATCAGATAAATTTTTCCCGGGCCCGATGATAAAACCCCCGGCCGCCACATAGAAGTTGACACCTTCCCCTGACCCCCAGGCACCCGATAAAAATTGTTCCCAAATTCAGTCATTAAGGAAAAGTACTTACATTATTTTTTATTTTCGGGGGTGGTCAAAAGGGAGGGCTTTTGGGGGGACCCCTCCCCCTCCCCCAAAAAAAAAGAAATTTTCTGATTATATATATTTTTTTGCAATTTTTTAATTACATAAAAATAATAAAATAAAAGTTTTATCATTTATAAATTCCCCCTTTTTTAAAAAAATTATAAAAACCGTAAACACATAACGCAAGACAAATGCACTACTAATAAAGATAAAACTTTTTTTTATAAAAAATCTTGAAGTTTTTTATAAAATCAGAAATAATAATAATAAAATAAAAAAAAATTTAGCACGGTCTTACTACCCTTGGGTTATCGTTTAAGTCATTACGCTAATTGTATAGGAATTGGAAGGTTTAATTAAAGGAAATGAACCTTTTTTCGTGGAGGGGGGTGGAAAACCATTAGGAAAAATTTTCCCCGTTTACCGACCCAGTTCGAACCTCGATCTCCCCCTCCTCAGCATTTCGAGTTCAAAACGAAAGCGCGTTAGCCGACACGCCCCCAGGTGGGAGGTAGAAAAAATTGTTAAATAGGTGGTGCTTAAAAAAAATTTTATTTTATAAATTATTTGGGATTGGACGGTAATTTAAATTAATCATAGAAAATTATAATCTTGTAACTATTTTATTACTACTTCGGAAAGTGTAAATATTTTTCCCCAAAGTTAGTCAGTTGTATTTGAAATACCATTGCTGAAAAACATATTAAATATATGCCCATGTTTTCCATAGACAGTCGATGAATCGATAGATACCAACTAACAATAGAAATTTTTTTTCAGGCAATAACGAAGATTGAACTTTCTTTAAAACGAAAAACCCTACTGAAAAATTAATTATTTAGTATATAGCCTATGGTATGTTTAGTGCACGATATAATGCTAAAACCCTATTTTTATTTTTTTTTATATTTTATCTTTTGTTTATATGTAGGTGTGGGGGGATTTTACAAAGGAATCTTTATTTTAAAAAAAAAAGAAAGCCCTTATATTTAAAAACTTTTTTTAAATTGTTTTTATTTTTTTTTAATTTTTCAAAAATGTGGCTTTAAATTAAAAACACAATGGTTTATTTGGTGTAAATAACTGTAGTATGTTACTTTTTGAGAAAATTTTTTGAGATCGAATCCACAAGGGCTCCGGATGTACTGGTTTATTTATCAAGGCTGTGTTTTTTTTAGTTTATTTTTCGCTGGATTATGCTTAGTTCGTCATCATAGTGGGGATTTTTTTTTTCATAAAATTAGGTTCCCGAAGAATAAACAACGTGTTTTTTCGTTCATGACGAGTGGGAAGAAAAATATTGTGTTTTTAAAAATTAAAGAGAATGGGTTTCACTTTTGTAAAATGCAGTGGTGCATTAAATATTAATATTGAAATATATTATCAAACAAATAGAGTGTTTTTGCAAAACTATCCAAACTTTGTGAAAAAAGAAAAAAAAAAATTTAGTGAATTTAGTACAACCCGACCGGGCAACATCGTTTTAAAGAAACATTAAAAAAATTGAAAAAATGTTATATTGCTTCCTTT
Organism: Timema cristinae; assembly: GCA_039000515.1. Classification (NCBI taxonomy): domain Eukaryota; kingdom Metazoa; phylum Arthropoda; class Insecta; order Phasmatodea; family Timematidae; genus Timema; species Timema cristinae. The sequence continues at coordinate 12,498 of JBCFYV010004195.1, read as the reverse complement.
ATAAAATAAATCCTGATTTAAAAATTGAAATAATTTCAAAAAGGATTGTGTCAAAGAACCATTTTTTGCTAGTGCTAAATTTTTTTTTGACGTTTTCTCGAACAAAGAAAAACAGGGTTTGTATAAAAGGTAGGGTCTAAAATACATTTAAAAAAAGGGGTTAAAAAGAATTTCAAGTGAGCATGAAGATTAATTAAGGAATTAAAAATAGATGCTATTGTTTTTTTCTTAAAATTTTAAATTTTGGATATAGCAGGCACGTCTTGGCAATAACATAGGGGGGGTCAATGACTAAAAACCCAAAGAGAAAATTTTAACCTTTTCAGATTGAAGAAAGAACAATGGAAAAGGGATTTAAAAAACATTGAAATATTTTATTTCCCAAAAAGAGATTTATTTGTTTTAAATTTTTTTAAAATTACTATTGTGGAGCCCCAGCTTGAAAAGGAAGAAAAATTGATTTAATAAACTTACCAAATGATTCATTTTCCCAAATTTGTTTCGTGCATTGCCAGTATTTAAGACAAGATGTTTTAGGTACCAAAAGTTTTTTAAAGCCGTTATTATCCAAAGACCAAAAAATTTTAAAACTCCTTCCGAGCAAAACCATAACAATACACTTTTTTAAAAATATACTTCTAAAAATTTGAAAATGAATACCCCGAAATAATTACAATAAAGGGAAATGACTTGATGTTTTATTTACTGATAGATGAAGTTAAAGCTTTTCTTAAATGGAAAAAAGCTGTTGACCTCTTCGTTGTTAAATGATTTGACTTTACAACGCTCTCACAAATCATTTTAAAACTTTCATCTTCAAGGTAGGTATAATGATTTTGTATTTAAATTGTGTAGTTGGAGCTTTAAAAATTTAAAACTAGTCTTTTAAAACTCATTTAGACAAAAAGTTTTGACACTTTTTCCAAAAAAATGTCAGAAATTTGAAAGAAAGTTTGGTTTGATGGCAAAAAAATTTGGTGTACACAAAAAATTTTGGCTTTGATTTTTTAAAAGTTTTTGGAAAAATTTTTGAAAAATTTGGGAAAAAATCTTTATTTTTTTTAAATTAAATTTAATATCATGGATATCGTATCTTTGCCAACAAAATTTAAATAAAAATTTTTAAAAAAAGAATGTAATTTATTTTAATAAAATTTTGGGAATACAGAAAAGAACTTATCATTTAAGCTTAACATACAGAAAAAAATTTCTGGAAATTGTAGTCACACAAAATGTTGTTTGGTAAAAATTTAGCAAGAAGTTTAATACTTATTTTGGATAAAACTATTGTTTAAATAACTTTTCTACATTAAAAAAATTGAAAAAACGAAAGAAAAATCTATTTTTTTATTTTCTAACCCAAAGGGAGTTTAAAAAGGCAGTCTAAAATAATGGTCCGGACTTAAAGGTTAATCAGTGATATTCATTTTTAACCATAATATTAAAAATCAATTTTGACATAAGTTATTTTTTTAAGTTTTAATAAAAATTGTTAATTAAAACAATAAAAAATAATTACATATTATATAAAAAAAAATTAGTACATTCTAAATTTCCCGAAAAAAAAAGTCAGAAACAAGTTTTTGCGGTAAATTTTTTATATAAATAAAGGTGCCCCACCCCTTTTGTGCACGTCAACTAAAAGTCAGTAAAAAAGCCCTGATTTTTGTGATTATTGCTTAAAAAGGATGTTTTTCCCTAAATTGTCAACCATTTTCCCCCAAAAATGAGTACATTTTTTTTTAACACCTTCCCATCTTTTTCAATGGGTTAGTGAAATTCCTGGGCGATAGTTTTTTTGTACAAAATTTATATATCTAATAGTATTTTTTATTTTATTATCACCGCGTTTGTACTAACCCTTCGGGTTATACGCATTACGCAATGTGTAATGGTAGGGTGATTGCGAGGAAAAGAAGGGCCTACAGTTTAAAAGTGGAATCCGAACACGGGGAGACCCGGCATTCCCCCCATTCACAAAAATGTTTTTCGAGGGAAGGAAGGGGTTTTGGTAACAGATAAATCTGTGCCCGGGGCCCAATTTAACCCGGTGCCAGCACAGAAGTCTGAAAAACCCTTTCCCCTGACCCCCCCTTTACTAATAGTTTTAATATAGTTATATATAAAGCATATTATTTATTATACATATTTTTCTATAATTTTTTTTTTATAAAAATATATTTACATGTTTTTATAGATAAAGATAAAACATTATTTTAAAATTTTTATTTTTCTCCATTCATTAGATGGAAATAATAGTAACGCATAAACTAAAATTTATTGAATTTTGATTTCTAAAAATGTTTGAATTTTAAAAATTTTTAAACTTCTTTATTTTGATTAAATAACGAAACTATGATTTAAAATTTAAGATGAAAAGGAAAATTTTCAAAATTTTTTCGACAACAAACTAAATATCTACGTATTAAACATTAAGATTTAGATGATTTATAAAACTTTTGACATGGCATTAATTTTTTCAAAAAACGATTCAAATTGCAGTTAGCCATTAAATATATACGATTATCATTTAGGAAAATAAAGTGTCTCTATAAAATGATATTGTATTTTAATTTTTGGGGATTTTAATAAAGACAGTCCGTCTAGAACTCAGATTTATATAAAAGGTTTTTTAATTTTGTAATAGAAAAGATTCTACCCAAAAAAAAAATAATTATCCACTTAGATTCAAAAGAATCATCAGGGTCCCTTAAAATTTTTATAATAGTAAAGAGTGTGGAGTCATTAAAAAAAACATTATAAAGATAAAAATATGAATTCCCATATATATCATGTTTATTTATTTAAAAAATCTAATTTATAAGTAAAGTGAAGTTATTTATCTGCATGTTCACCTTTGGGTATATAATGGACTGATATAATAATATAGTATCACCACTACGATACTCGCTTTGTTATAGTAGGTTAGACTATCGATGACGGGGAGATCGGTTTCAAATCTATGTAATAAGCTTTTCAAAATTGTTTTACACTTTTCCCTCCACGCAAAATGCGATTACATTCCGTTAATATATAACCTTACTAATACATAAAACCTTATCACAATAGAAGATAACGTATAACTCAAAACGGGTAGTAAGACACGGCTATAAAACAAATATGTATAGTTTATCAATGCTGACAAGTATATTTTTTAGGATTCTTTTATATATAGTTAAAACAAAAAATATAATCATTTTATTTTTGGCAGTTTGAAATTAAATTATAATATTATGTAACATATCCATGTTAATAAATAAATGAAGGTGTACTACCTGTTGGGACTCTTGTTAAGTTCTCAAAAAAGAGTAAAAAAAATATTTTTAGCTTTAAAATTTATTTTTGAAACAATTTAAGTGTTTTTAAAAAATATTTAGGGCTATTGGGTGCTTTGATTTTTTTTTTATAAAACTCGGTTTAATACACTAGCCTATATAGTAAGGAGTAATAAGAAATAAATTGTTAATACCACTTTCATGGAAGGGAAGCTTTGAACATTTTTAAGTCCCATATTCCCCTACCCTCCTCTTTTTGGTACGGTCCTGTTGATAACGATAAACTTTTGTAATGAAACATTCAAATTGAAATATCCACATTTATTAAATTTCTTTTTCTTAGTCATAAAATATAAATCCAGTTTGTTGATATTGACCTTTTTTATTTTTCCCACAACACACTCTTTTTAGCAAAAGATAAAAATTTTTAACACAAAAACCCAGTTTTTGTGTAAAAAACTTTTAATAAAGAAAATGTGTTGTTGTGTTGGAAGCGAGAACCACCTGACCCCTCCTCCCCCAACCCTGTTTCTCCTCTTGTTTCTTCCTAATAGTAACCCAAAAGATTTTTTAAATGTTGCCCATAAAAGTGCCCTCGAGGTTTCTTATCCATACTTTTTTTTTTCTTCTTCTTTTTTCTAAAAATTGTTTTGTATTTTTATTTCATAAAAGGCTACGGGTCGATGAGAGTTTGCGATTATAAAGCAAATTTTGGAAACCCCCTTCTTCTCTTAAGAGATCTGTCTGCATTATTAAGGTCTCCCTGGGCTCCTTTTTTTTTACACACTTCCCCCTTTGTTTTGAAAAAACCCTTTTTTTCTACCACCCCCCCCCTTTCCCCCACTTCTCTCCCCATCTGTTTTTTTTGGATAGAAAGAAGATTTTTGTTTAAGCTTACACGGAACCCCATTCGCGTTTTGGTGAGGGGTGTAATTTAAAACGTTTTAAAAATAGCAAACTAAAATAATACAATGTTTGAGAACAATATATATACTCTTAAAAAGTGTTTTTTATAACATAAAAAAAATAAATTAAAAAATTATTATATATTTAAATAATTTTATATAAAAAAATTTAAAATTAATTGTATATATATAAAATAAAATTATGATGTCTTGAAGTTTTATGGCCCGAACCAAAGTTGGGGGATTTTAAAATTATGTTAGTCAACATGTTTTTCCCCCCGGAGGCAATAGCCAAAATATTTTATTGTTTTGGTTAGTTCTTGCTAATTAGACGTCAATTAATAATCCCGGAAAATAATCTATTTATATTCTAGCTCCAATCAACTTATTTTTTAAGATGACGACTGGTTGGAAAAAAATTTAGAAGATATTTGAGATTTTTAACCGAAAGAGGTATAAGTGAAAAAGATGAATAACTAGGAAATGTGTCACAATGGAAAGATGGGGGACTGAATTAAAGGCTGAAACAAAGAAAAAAAAGCCAGTTATGAACGAGCTAAAGTGGAAACGTTAGAGTCACAGAAGAAAAAAAATTAATGATATTTCAGTGTGCGGGCCTTATATGAAAGTGAAAAAGGTACCGGTAGACTGAAAAAAGGGTTATAATACCCATTTTTATAAAAGAAACGGGGAAAAGGTGTACGAACTATGGGGAAAAAACGCGTGTGCCCCTATACAAAAAAACATGAAAATACAAAGAAAAGAGAATAGAAAAATAAAGAAAGGAAGTGGAGCTAGGAACAAAACCCAAATTTTAAGGGGCAGAGGGCTACAATAACTTAAAATTTGCAATACAAAAAATGATGGAAATAAGGTAAAAAATTTTAGAAGGACTTGGGTTTTGGTATTTATGGGTAAGGGGTATGATTGTGGATAGGGAAAAAGTTTTTAAAAAGCGGCGGGGAGGCTGGGGTAGAAGAAGGTCAGAATGGTTCCCAAATAAAAAATGAAGTGAAGTGGCGAGTGCTTCTCCCCCTTTATTTGTAATGGTAAAGAAATGGTAATTAAAAAAGAGGGAAGGAAATCCCCCCGGGGGGGAAAGAATAAAGGGCCCGATGTTTACGATGGTTGATGTATGGGGGGGGAAGGAAGAGGAATTAAAGGAGCGAACGGATTGGAATGAAAAGTGATATAGTGGTGAAATTGACGGCAAAGTGTAAGTGGTGGTGGGAAAAGGGCCTAGAAAAAGCTAAAAATTGGGTGGAGAAGAGCTGAAGAAGTACATTATGTAAAATTTTGGGAAAGCGTGACTGAGCCAAAGGGGGTTGGGAGAAGAGGGATTTAATAAGAAAGGGTAGCAGGGGGGGTTGTAATTAGCCCATTAAGTATTTTTTTTGGGGAGTGGGTGGTAAATTAAAAGAATTTTATAAAAAATCAATGAATTTTAAAAAAAATTAAAAAAAAAAATAATAATATTTAGCAAAGGCTTATTTCCCGTTGGTTATACCTTTAAGTTAATTACGAAGGATTAGAATTGGGAAGGTTGAATTAGAGGGGAAGTGAACCCCCTTTGCGTGGAGGGGAGTGGAAAACCATTTAAGAAAAACCCCCCCAGTTTAAACCCGGGGCCGAAATTCCAAACCTCGATCTCCCCCTCCTCGCGTCAGCCAACATTAAAGAAATATTTTGATTTAAAAGATTTTTAAAATGTTTATGTGGAGATGTTTATTTTTCGAGAAAGTGTATTTAAGTGTATTTTACTGATGATTGATTTTGAAAAATTATTCATATTGTTCAGATTTAAGTTTATTTTAGTATACTAGTAACAATTATCAAATAATGTGGAAACTCTTTTCAGTTGAATGAGAAAATATGTAGACCTTCTAAGTATCTTATCAAAATTAACATATTCAATATTAAAAGCATTCAATATTCAATTTATTGGCTATTCATTTAGTTTAAAAACTGAAACTGGGAAAAAAGTAAATAAATTGTTAAAATGTCTATATCCCCTTTAATATTTTATTTCAAACCATAAGTAAAGTGTTATTTTTGTTTTTTGTATGCAGATGTTTTATTTATTACATTTAAGTTCATGGAAATTGGTTTTACTTTTTTTTGGGAGCTCCTGAGTATTTAAACCTATACTTTAAAATACTCTGACCCTAGAAAATGTAATTTCAAACAAGAACGTGAAACAAACTTTTAGAGGCAAATCATTGTCAAAACACTTTCTTTGGTATTGCATATAAAAACAATAAGTAAATTATAGAAGCAGAAAAAATAATTTGTGATCTGCCATTTCTTACATAATTCATCCGAGCCCATGGACAAAGGGGTAAAATCATATGGCCCTTTTTTTCCGATAAAAAGAAGTCAGGGTTGGGTAGGTGAATTTTCTAAAAATTTTACTACTGTTCCTCCAGAAAAAATGCGGTTACATTTCCTTAAAGTCTAACTTCGTTATTTCTCGCCCTATTGGTGTAGTTAAATTTGGATAATCGGGATGGGTGCTAAGTCACAATTCATAAATGGTTCCTTTTTTTTCATTTTTAACAAAATAATGGGGAAATAATTAGAGCATTAGTCTTCATCACGTGAGAGGTATAGTATGATTTTTGATAAGAAGAAACTCTTAGAAAAAAGTAGCCAAAATATTGATAAAAAGTTTACTATATTATTAGTGTTATTTTTATATATATTAGGAATATTTTTCATTTTAAAGCGCAGCTCATGTTAACAAGGTTTTACGAATTAATGAGTGAAAATATATAGAGTACATTTTCTAGAGATGACAGATAAGGTTTTTTCCTCTAAAAATGGGACTGTACGAATGCTTTGGTGAGACGCTCACCTACCAGAAAAAAGTTAAGGAGCTTTACCGGGTTGTGTCTGTTAACAGGGTGTTAAACTCCTTCCTCGTCTGACGATAGGGGGGGAATATCGTCATATTGTATCGTCTCCATCCCCGACTAAACTTACATTTTACGAGCCCAAAACAACCCTTTTAACCACAATAAACGAATAAGGATGACGTACTGTCGGAAAAATAAAAACCTAAGCAGTTGATGATATTATCAATTGTCAGTTTGGCTAAGTGTTACCTTTACAGATGGTTCATTATGTTGATTTATATCGAGGCCACCTAAGTATGTATTGCCCTATACAGACGTCTCATTATTAGTTTATATCGAGATCAACTCTTTAGTTTGTCAAGTTGGTTATATCAAGGTCAGTTTATCTATGTACCCTTTAAAAGTGACTTATTATGTTTATTTATCAAGGTCAATTTGCCTAGGTGTGACCTTACAAATCTCTTCAAATTAATTTTTAATATAAAATCATTTTGGCTTTGTGTGGTCTCTTACATTATTATAATTAATTTTATCTTAAGTGCAATGGCTCGCAACTATGGTTATGCGTACCACCAGTGGTTAATATATAGTATAATTTTTTCCAGTGGTACGTCGTGAGAAGCCAAGCAAAATACTCTTAGAAAATTAATGTCGTAAAAATATAGGGCCTCATAAAATCTTATAAATACATAAGGAACAATTCTTACCAAAAATAAAACAAATTTAAACAGTAGTTTGAAGGGTAAAAACGCTGATTCAATCTTAAACATCCAGGAGTATGGGGGGAAAAATTAAAACTTTCCCGAAATAAAAAACATTCAGCATTATCTTGGTCGTACCCCAAACACAGGAGATTGTTTGGAGTGAATCATCATTCGAAAATTTTTAGAAACCGCTTCTTTTGTGCAAGTGTACAAGCTTTATAGAAAATTTTAAAATTTATCAAATTCAAAGTACAAGAATAAGGAGAGTTAAGTAGGAAATTCACGAACACTTATCTGGAAAAATAATACAAAATAACGTTTAAAAAAATGACCGCCTTGTTTGCTTCTAGACAGGACTTGAAACTTTGTCTTCAAGTAAAAGCCATGAGAGATAAACAGTGAGTCATCATGATATTACTACAGTAACTAAATAGTTGGCTAATAAAATAGTCATAAAGCCAAAGTTTGAAGTATAATCACGGATTTAATTGTGTGCTTGTATACACATAATAGGCCTATTTATATTGAAAAGTTTTCCCAAATTAACCAGCCTAAATGGACAACATGATTTTACATACTTTTTCATCTTGTAGCTATAAAAAATATTAAAATATCGATTATCAGTAAGCGAATTTTAATTATTTTCACTCATAATTGATTATATTATTTTGATTGCTATATGAAACACTTCTCGGGTTTATAAATTTTGGAAAAACTGTTTAAGTCATTTAAAAAAATTCAAATTTTCAAATTCATTCATATTATATAAACATCAAATTATGTGTTTTTACAAAAAAAAAAATAAGTTATTATTATCATGTAAAAATTAATTTAAGTCAATTTTAAACAAAAATTTTTAAAATTTCAAAAAATTTTTAAAAAATTTTTCAAATAATAAACTGAATCTAATTTTTAGGTATAGAATAAAATCTAGATTTGTTTTCAAGGTTTTACCATTTAATATCTGAATATTAAATTGTATACGAAATCCATCAAATCGTTGCGGCTGTAGCTTGAAGTTTCACGCAAACATTTAGTGAGATAGACAGATGGACAGACAGATATGGAAACAAATAGAAAAAGCATCACCTCTTTTTTTTTAATTTGGAAAAATATTAAACCTTAAGATCCGTAATAATTTCCGGGGTGAAAATGTTCAAGATTAAAATACGTTCTCCTATGAAAAGTGGAAAATTTGTTATAAAAAAATTTTATATTTTATAACAAATTAGCCTCATTAAAATGTGAAAAATAAATATGATCCAAACAAATTGATCACAAAAAAACACATGATGAACAACATTTTGTATTCTTTTAAGAGCTTAAACAACTCTCACTAAACAAAATTGTGTTTAAAAACTCTTGTTTTAAAACAACCCAAATTTTTTTCCTTTGCTCATTCCAAACCCTTAAATTTATTCCACGTGGAATCTTCCTTCCTCCACCTCTGGTTATTACAAGTGTTTGAATGGCGTTCGTCTACAGTTAATGGCCGATGCCTCCTGCCCACTTCAACGAGGTAAAAGCTGTTTTCTGCACTTCACAGACCTTTAAAATCCATCCACTTTATTTTTAGAGGGGGTGAAGAAGAGACCAAAAAGTACTTTTCCCCTTATAAAAACACAGCGTTTTATTTTCCTTTAGTGATAGGAAAAAGTTTTTGGGGTTTTTTTTCTGACGTTTACTGCAGTACCGACCCGAAACCCATAGCTACTACAGAAAACCACGTTGAAGGACCTCTAATGGAGGCTTACTATCTACACCAGGACGTCTGTTTGGTACTGGTTATTTTCGAGTGTGTCGACTAAGGAGGGACTCCTTGCCTTCCGTATCGCACTTTCCCTTGATTTATCCGCGACATGCTTTAAATTTAAAGGGGGGAAGTAGAGGCCGTGGTTTGAGTTCAGGGACAATTATACCAGAATTACTGCAGACTAGAAAACCCTGATTGAAAATCACGATTGATAAACTATCCCCAGTATCGCGGACCAATATTGGACAAAAAATGTCTTCCGTAAAACCTTCTTAATCATGGAAGTGGTATTGATATTTTTTCTCCTGGGTGGTAAAAATCTAAGGAACGTTCAGTTAGCAAAATTTTCCAAAAACCGTGGAGTGGGAAGCTCAAATCTTGGCTGGGTGTAGCTAAGGTATTTTTTCTAAAGGGTTTTTCCCACTCCCCCTTTCACGCTAGTTGGGTACATTTCCAAAGAAATTTATCCCTATATTTCCCTTTCCCAATACCCTTATTGTGTTGTGTATACCCCCAAACGAAAAAAAAGGTGTGAGGAAAAAAATATATTAGGCCTTTTTTTTTTTTAAAGTTTTAGGGGAACTGGAAGACATTTTTAACAGCCCTTCGGGGGGTCATGGCAAAGCACTGCTCATTGTGGCAAAAACTGTAAGGTGGGGGATCGAGGTAAATCTCTTCAGGTTCTGAGGACTTTTCAAAAGGGTTTTCCATTTTCCCCCTCTAGCAAATGGGGGTATACTTTTCAAAACAAAATTTTCCCTTCATTCCTAACACATTACGTAATTAGTACAAAATTTTAAAACCAAACGGGGAGTAAGTGTAGTGCTTAAAAAATTGGTAGACTATGGTGTTTGTTATCTTAGGGTTTGGGGAAAAAAATTACACACAACACTAGTCTAAATTCCAAATTTCCCCTTGGGATGTAGTTTTACGTCTTAATATTTAAGTTTTTTTTACAAATAAAAAACCCCCTTCTTTTCTAATAATGTTTGTTATTAACTAAATTTAGAAGGTTGCACTCTATGATGTGAAACTAAACCCACTTAGAAAACTAAAAGAAAATTTTAGAAAATTTAAAGCATGGTGCTAAAAGAATGTGAAAATATCATGGATTGAGGTGGGTATCATATAGAGAAGTGCAAAAAAAAAACTAATGAAAAAAGGAAACTTTAAAAAGGTTGGGCAAAAAGATTAACATGGTCGGAAATATAAAAGAAGATTTTTGACGAATAATTAAAAATTTTTGAAAAAGGGGGGGAAGTAAAAAGGTTTGAATCAGGTAGGGACGATTTTTGGCAGAAAAAGGTAAAATATTTAAAAGCTTTTCCCAGGAAAGGCAAAAGTAAGATGCAGCAAAACATGCATGATTGTTTTCCCTAATGTGTGATGACTTTATAAATATGATTTCAAAAAAATTTTAATTTAAAAAATTGTACTATAAAAACTTTTTAACCCACATAAAGACCCAAAGGGAAACACACTTATAGAAAATAACCAAAATCTTTTTTCGAATAATTGTTCTTGGTTTTAGCGGGGGAAAAAAAGTTAAATTTAAAAATTTTTCCAATTTTTTATGAGAAAAAACTTGTTTGGGCAAAAAAAATAAAATGTCTTCAGTCAGGGTTATAAGAAAAGGGGGCAGTGGGGGACTTGTACCCCGGGCCCCTGGCTAAAAGGGGCCGGGGAATTTTTGGGATCTCAGAAATGTTTTATTTATTGGAGACTAACATTAAATTCCACGTTTTCCCCTCTCTGAGTCTGTAAACCCCCCACCCAAAAAAGGGATAAAGGGGGGGGATAACTTAATACAAAAAAATGGAATTATAAAAAATAATAGATTTAACAAAATGAATTTTTTTATTCAATTAAAAAATATAGCAGATAACAAAAAATTGGGGGCCCTTTTCATTATGGTACAGTTTTGGGAAAATTTTGTCGAAGTCAACAACTTATATCATTAAAAATTTCGCAAATGTTTAAACAAAAGAAACATGGGAATCCATCATAAATTATAGTCCGTCTATAAGGACAAAAAAAAGCAAAATTTTTAAGCGATACAAAATTAAGGGCCTAAAGGGGACCCTTTTATGGTTCCAAAAGGGTTTGTAAAATTTACAGAAAACGATATAAAATAAAAAGATTTAAAAATTTACGACTTTACAACGAGTTACACAACGTGAGGGTTTGACTACCGCATAAGCCAAATCCCCCGGCTTTAATCTGACTTGAATAAAAACAACGTTCCCTCAATTAAAAAAACTTTAGTGTTCAAACAGAATTACGTTACAAAAGATTTAAAATCATCCTAATTTAAAAATTTAAAAAAATTTTTTCACGTTTCGTTTTAAAACAAACCTAATTTTTAAAAATGAAAAATTACTTCGTAAAAAAAAAAATATTACAATTTTAAAACAAAATAAAAATTAAAAATCAAAATTCTAATCAGACATAATGAGGATATTTAGAAATAAAAAATATAAGCAAAAGTTACAGTGCGAGCGGCGACCTATCTGAGATAGAATGTTTTTGACATTTTTTGACATCAAAATATAAAAACGTTAGATTTCGAAAAGAATATTATATGCAAAAAGTTTAAAGTTTTTTAAAGTTTAGAGTTTATAAATCCTCCCCTCAAGCGCGATTTTGATACATTTTTAAGTTTTTTTCCCGCCATTTTCAGGTCCATTACAATGGCTGTCGTTTGATCGTTGATCTGGGTGTCAATTATGGAAACTTGCCACCTTTTTTAGGGTTTCGTTGTTTGGAAAGAAGGGGGGATACACCAAACACGCTATGATGACGTAACGAGTTCAAACAGTCACTAATCATTGTTGTTCCGCTTGCTCCATCGGGAAAACCCTGAATTTCCCAAACACCCGATGTTTTGAAGGGGGTTCCTTGTCTCCGTCGGGTGGATGCTTTTTGTCTTTAGTTTTGATGATAGTTCTCGGTTCATTTCCGTAGTACAGTCGAGTGCCCGGGGCGTTTGTTGACCCAATTTTTGGA
>JBCFYV010004194.1:0-21920 GCA_039000515.1 Timema cristinae | reverse complement strand
CTTCCCCTTGTTAACTGCCCCGACGAGAGCTCAAACCAAACACCCCCCCCTTCGCATAGAATGCCGAGACAGGGGTTTGTCGCAGCAAGTGGGTGTGGGAAAAGGCCCATTTTACGTTGCCCTCATAAACTAAAAACCGATTTTTTTCCCAAAAAGGGTCCCGGTTTTGTACCCCTAGGCCCCTTCTACTAAGGTATTCCCAACCGGCGCATTTCTTTTAGGACTAAAGGCAGTGGTACCCAATAATAAACAGAGAACAGCCGGGGGTTTTACCAAGGTCGCAACAAAAGGGGAAAAAGCCTCTGTGCAGGATGAACGGGGGGGAAAAAAAAAAAGGAAGAAAAAGGAAAGGGGTAGATAAAGCAAGGGGGGAAAGTAAAAAAAAAAGGGGGGGAAGTGAAGGAAAAAGAAATGATGTGAAAGGAAAGTTGGATGGGTTTGTTCCACACGAGGTCCCCTCCGCACAGAAACCTCCCCTTTTAGTCGTTTTTATACAAGCAGGGGTTATGCGGGCTTTTTCTAAAACCCGTCCCGGGGGGGAATTTAAGAAAAGAAGGGGGCTGCAGTGTTCCTTCTGAGGACAGTTTTTAAAAAAAACGAAACGCCACAGATAGATTAGAAAAAGGAATGGCAAAAACCATGCAGAATTTTCAGGCTGTGACAAATTTAAAAAGTTGAGGACCATACCAATGTGCATCAAGAGTTTTTAAAAAGTGACCCAAAAAATAAAAAGATGATGAAAATAGAAGTTTTGGGAAGTAGTTAAAAAAATTTTTAAAAAAATAAATAAAATATGAATTTTTTTTCCGTTTCAGTCATAAAAAATAAAGACTTTTTTACCTTTCCTTTATTGGAAGTATCCTATTGTAAAAACAAAAACAAAAAAAAAAATAAAAAAAAACAAAATTTAAACCAAAATGAACAATTTAGAAAACTATTATTTATTTTAATTGCAATAATTCCCTTTTCTAAATAAATGTAAACCCAAAAGTAAGACAAAACAGCATAATTAGAAAACAAATTTATTTAATACCAAATACAAAAACAAAAAAATAATTTCAAATAATTAGAGGCTTTATGTACTTGTACATATATGAAATCAACTACATTAATAAAAAAACTTTTTTGGTCCCCACATCGATGCGAGGGTTTTAACAAAAATATAAGACTTCCGTATTTTTGAGGCATACAAATTGTAAACACCAGAAAAGCAAAAAAAAAACTAATAATTATAATTATAAAATTTATTTATTTATTGTAAAGTTTGGGTATTTTTGTATAGTGCTAATTTTTATCCTTTTTTTTATTTTATTTATAAACCACATAAATTATTTTTTTGTTAATTTGGAAAAACTGCCTTTTGGGCTCGGAAAAATTTATTGGATAATTTTTTAAAAGAGAGAAACATAATAACCCCTTTTAATAACAAATCTTGGAAGCATCAGCAAACAATATCGAGTGTGACAATTTTTAAAAAAAATTACCCGTTTTTTCTTTCATAATTTCCCCAATTTTACAAAACACTTGTTTTAAAAACTTATTATCTACTCACTACTGCATCACGTTCAAGTCCACGGGAAACATTACAAGTAAAAATTTCAGCGTTATTTTGGACATTGTTGGATTTCCAGCTAGTTATCTCTTTTCAACTGAATGCCGCTGATAGAAGCCAGCTACAGGTATTTAATTTCTTAAATATTGTTGCGGGTTTGTTTTTTTTAAAAAGGGAAAATTTAAAAATAAAACCCAATTTCAGCCAGATGTAATTTTACCCCAAAATTTCGTTATTTTTAAAAGTATTCTCTTTACCTTTTCTTTTTACTCAAATTCATCAATTCCTATTTTGCAATATTTTAGTTCTAAATTTGTATCACCTTTTTGGTGGTTTTTGGAATTTTTTTTTTTTAAGGATTAAAGGGACGTTTTAGTTTTTTTTTTTTATTAGCGTCGTTTTTAAAAAATGGTTTTAAAAGCCGGGATTTTTTAAAATTTTCCAATAAAAGGGGCAAAAGGGACCAGTGCTGAAAATTACTAAAAATTTTTTAACTATAAAAGATTTACCAAGAGTGTTGATTTTAATTTTGGGGAAGTTGGGAAAGACCTTTTCTTTAATTTAAATAAAAAAGAAAATTATTTTTCGTGATTGAATTTTAAGAATGGTTCGTGGATGATAAATTTCAATTTTTTTTATTATTACTACATTTAAATTTTAACCACATGGCACTTTTTGGGATGCTTACAAATGAACTAAATGAAAATGAGCAACAAAGGGTATTTTTTTTTAGCTATTGACATCTAATTTGGAAAGTTAAATGTTAAAATTTTATTACCATTTAAATTTTTGCGGTTAACTTTTTATATATTTAATATATGAAATGTTTTTCAAAGGTTTTTTAAAATTTTAAAAATTTTTATGTCAATTAAAAAGCGATAGAAGGGAATTATTATTTTTTAATAAAAAAAAGTGTTTTATATATTAAAGAAATTTTTCACACAAAAATTTAAACTTTGTTTCACGTTTTAGTAAACAGTTAAATTAGATAGTAAATTAAAGGAGCTCCACAGAAGGTTTTGTTATTTAAAATTCAGAGTAATAAATACCCAAATCATAACATAAAAAAATGATTTTTTTATTTATTTATGATAAACCTTTTAAAAATTTGTTCAGGCACAATATAATATAAAAAATTTTGGTAAAATTCATTTTTTTATGTGTTTTACCCCAATTTTTTAACCAGATTCTTGTTGTATCATGTAAAATTCTACGGCAACCGCAGGCCCAAAGAGAAGGGGTTTCCTAATAATTGTTTTTAAACCCAGTAGTCTTTAAATAAGGTTTCCCGTGCATCAGAGCTAAATAAACTATTTTTTACCTTACGCCTTAGAGGAATTATATCTTATTAAAAACATAACAAATAAGATGCCAATAAAACTCATATTTACATAAATTTTAAATTCCCAACCAAAAGCATTGTAAATAACAATAATTGGGCAGTGATATCAAAAAAAACTAAACATTTTTTTATTGTAAACTCTATTGAAACAATTTAAGATACAAATAAATCAAATTAAAATTTAGGGGTAACTTGTGAAATGAAAAAAAAAATATACTCAAACGTTTTTAAAACTATCCTATATTTTGTTCCTTTCCCCCGGCCAGCACCCCTTCCAAAATAAAAAAACCCGAAGCATTCGCTTGTGATTATCTGCAGCACTGCAAAGTTGGCACCCATTATTCCACGACGCTGTAATATACCACCTGGAAAAGGATATTGTCGCCATTCCCCAAGAATGGTAGCTCCATCCTGTCCTCTTCATCAACAAGTCCATGAGTCAAGTACCGAGTTCATTTGTTGGACGCCTGGTTTCTGCTGTCATTAAAACTTGTGTAAACACAACAAGAGCCTGTATGACGGCCTCTCTGGATACAAGTATGCCAAATATGTTTTCAAAAACCCTTCTAGCTCTTGATAAGCGGCGGTTAAAAACTCTTTGTTGATTTGACAACAAGTTCCTTCTTGGAGTGGGCTTCATAAGATAGGTTTTCAGTGGAAATACTTCATCCCCTAAATACTACCGG
Organism: Timema cristinae; assembly: GCA_039000515.1. NCBI lineage: Eukaryota > Metazoa > Arthropoda > Insecta > Phasmatodea > Timematidae > Timema > Timema cristinae. The sequence continues at coordinate 18,340 of JBCFYV010004194.1, read as the reverse complement.
AGTAATAATTTCTGTTCCTGGTAGTGCTTGGAGGGGATAGTTCAAATGTGCCATTTTCCAAAGAGTTGGCAAAGTCAGAGTGTGAATATATTCCACCATCGTTGTTAGAGCAAGGTAAAATAATAAAGTTAATTGAATGACAATGCAATGATTATATTTTCATGCCTATCACAAGTGCTGATCATAACATAGTTTGATGAATAAGAAGGAGAAAGTCAATTGTAAAAATGTTTAATTAGTGTGATAAGTAAGATGGAAAAAAAGCCCTTTAAAACATCTGGGCCAGAAGTTTTGCCTACTTATTTAGATGAGCAAGTGCTAAATAAATGCTTTACCTTTTACAGAAAAACACATATGTCTAGAAAAATATACTTGCAATTAAAGCGCAGGCAATATAAGATGGCGTTACTTACCGCAATCTCCTATAATACACCCAAGTAAATCTATACTGTGCGTCCAAGTACCCATCAGCATAAAATAGTTAATCATATATGCTGAACACTCGGCAAAACAAAAACCGGAAAAAGTAAAATATTTTAATTCCTACTAAATTTATCAATTAATATTTATTATGCCAGGGGTACCTCCATTGTTGAAAATCTGATCTAAAGTGTTCAGTGCTCATAAAGTATAATTAATAATATAATTTAATTCTTATCAAATGGTTGTGCGCTATGATATATTGGCATGGAAATAGGTGACCACTTGGCATCATTTTTTTTTTTTAAAGAAGGGAAAAATTATGTGGTTTTAAAAGTCTTTGGCAGAGTAAGTTAGTTTATGGGAAGTGCATCTACAATAGCAAGGAAAGAGAAAGTAAAGAAACACAGCAAATACACCCGGACGAGATTTGAACCTTGACCTCCGTGTCACCAATGCTTTATTTTATTTCGATTAAGAGTTAAGGCACTATAGAAGTGTGACTAATGTTGTTACCTATTATTTGTTCAATATGATTGATTTTGTCTGATTACAGAAGGGGACGCGACTGCGTATTATAAAAATGAGGCTGATATCAATAGTCAAACTTCTCGAGACAAAAGCTCTCAGGATTGTACTGCTTACTCACAACCCCCTATTACTCTTCTTGCGGAGAAAGGAAGGCAACATCAACATTTACAATAAATTCATATTGAATCTGGAAGTATGTGCATTTTAAAAATATGTGACATTTTGCACAGAATCTATAATTATTAACACCACGTCATACTGCACGTTCGGGTTATAACGCACTTACGCAAAAGGGGAAAGGTTGGGGTGATTATGAGATGAAATAGAGACCTACGGGTTTAAAGGGAACGAACCCGGTGGGGGCCGGGGAATTTCCCACACGTGAACAAGTTGTGTTAATACACGTCTTGTAAGAAGGGGGAAGGGTTTGGCAATAATTAATCTGTGGGGGGCCCGAAGTTTTAAACCCAAACCCCCCAGCAGAGAAATTGACACCTTACCCCAAACCCCGCCAGGTCCTGCACCGATGTAGCCTACTAAATTACTTAATGTGTGAGGGGGGAGAGAAGAAAATTCATTTAGGAAAATACGCCCGCCATCTGCCGGAATAAAGGGGGCCCCCCTGCCTCTTTGGCAGTCTAATCTTTGCGAAGTGACGCCTTAAACCATGCGGTATAAAAGGGGTATTAAAAATTTAAAATTTAATTTATAAAAAAATATTCTTGTAAAATGTGTTCGAAATTAAAAACCCTTTTAAATAAAAAATATATAATTAGAGCTAATTTTGTTAAACGTTTAAGTACCACCCCCTTAAAACCCTGGGAACCTGTAGGCTCCACTTTCCCCTGTTTTAAGGCGTTTTTGCTCAACGGAAATTTCGGAGATCCCCTTTATATTTAAAACTGTTTGTCATGGGGTTTTCTAAATCATGATGGTACCATCACGCATTCCCCTTATTGAGACTTCCCATTTTGCTGCCCATTTATCACTCTTTTAGGTAAATGGGGTTCTCGCTTTTGACTTTCGTTTTCCTCTAACGAGACATCACCGGAAACGGGGCTGGGGGGTCACCATCCCGGGGTTTTTTAATTAGCGTTGGACGGCCTTACCCCTTTTTGGCTTTATCAATATTAGGCCCGTGAGGGGCCGGGGCCCAAATGAGGTGCCAGCAGAATTTAGCAGTACGGTGCCAGGGGTACAATACTATCGCCAGCCGATTGGGGGCAAAAAAACACAGTCTCGGGTTGAAACCAGGGGGGATCCCAGTTGTATTACCCCTTAAGGCCTATTTCGGTCCGGCGAGAGGCCCCCTACGACGCTGAAATTTAAACCTCGCATGGGGGATCGCCAGGGGAGGGTCGTACAGAATTTTGTGTGAAAGTGCCAATTTTCGTCCGGGCCCTATAAACGAACCGAATCTTTTCTCAAAAAGGGACCCGGGTTTTGTCATCCCCTTTGGGGCCCCCTTTAAAAAAAAAATTTCAACCGGCGCTTTCATTAGGAGCCAATTGCAACGGGAACCAGTAATTTTCCCAGAAGAACCAGGTTAGTAGCCTAGGGCGTCAAGGGGAGGCCAAAAAGGGTTCCCGGGAGGGAAAGGCAGGGGGAAAGGGAAGAAAGAAGTAAATAAAGTAATAGGGGAGAAAGGAAGGAGAAAGGATTGGAGAAAGGGAAAGGAGAAAGACGAGGAAAATTGTAGAAAAGAAAAAAAAGAAGGTATAAAAAAGTGTACCGTGGTCGTACTCCCCCGCCCCCCACTTATTCGCCGGGCTACTCACCCTTTTTAAATGCCGGTCGAAAAAACATATTGGGGCCCGAAGGCGAGCTTTTTCACTAGTGCGATCTACTTACACCACAAAACAAACTCTATCTAACGGGAAAAAAACCTGGTGTTTCATCTTCAAAATCGAGGGCAGGAATAAAGCGCGGGGTGATTGATAAACTTGGCTAGCTTCAGTCGTCGTGTACTCGTCACCCCCCCCCCCTTCTTAATCCAAGACCAAAACTTTGGGTTTTGGCAGGCGCCGATTAGGTCTTTAGTCGCGATTTTGGGCAAAATGATTCGAATTTGGCATTCATTCCAACCCCCCTTTTTTTTCCCCCCGAATTCAAAAGAATAAAAGGGGGTGTTTTAATGGGGGAAAAAACACTCTTTGATGCCATACCGTTAGAGGAACTAAATCCCAACAATGAAGTTGACATAATGATGGGGACTGTTAGAGATTGGATCGTTTTTGACGGAACTGAGGTTATAAATAGATTCTCCAGTATGTGAACAGTTTTTGCAAATAAATGTAGTACTTTTGGGTACTTGTTGTAATGGTTTTGAGTAATTTTTTTCTACGATTAACCTCCGAATTTTTTTATTACCTAGTTTTGCAGGTTTAAACCCAAAATGGTTTTTGAGAACTAAATTTAGTTGCTTAGTATTTGCATAGTATAATTTTTGATTAGAAATTTGGCAAATTTAAATTTCAATAGTTTATATTCTAATTTTGCAGGTTTACCAAAAAGCCTTTGGGAACTAAAGTTTGTTGCTTAGATATTTTTTTCTTTTTTATAAAGTTAAAGATTAGAAAATTTAGGACAATTTCTTTATATGTTTATTTCTAATTTTTGCAGGTTAACCAAAAAAGGTTTTGGAGAACTAAAGTTAGTTGCCCGATATTTTTTCATGTTATAAAGTTATGATTAGAAATTTGGACAATTTTTTTTTTTTATAGTTTATATATCTAATTCCGCAGGTTAAAAAAGTAGGTTTTGGGAAACAAGTTTTGAATTTAAATATTTGTTATTACATTGTTTTGATTAGAAATTTATTTCAAGTAACTTTCAATATGTTTTATATTGAATTCTGTGGGTTAACAAACGTGGGTATGCTATTTAGGAGAACTAAGTTTTGTATCAATATTTGTCTGTAATTTTTTTTGACAGTTAATCGGAGTATCTATGTTTTGATGACCAGAGCGAGTAAGAATGCGCCAAGCTTAAATTCTAAATATTATGTCTATATATATATATTGTTTTTTTTATTTTACATCTTGTTATAATGTTAAATAAACTGGCCAAGGCTTAGTATCTTGTTATCTCTGTTTTGTTTTTGCGTAGGTCCCTGCCTTAAATACAAGTTATTTACATAATCAAATAGGGAATATTTACTTAACTGAGTCGGTGGTCAATAAGGATCCCTGTGATTTTACTAAAAATATACCTAAACATTTAGGGTATGGTTGAGCTGCGCCACTCTGCTTCACAGGGTTTTATATTTATATTTATATTTATATTTATATCTTTTTGATCATTGCACTCATATTGTTGTTTGTTTGTTACAATCCTCGTTCTACGCCATGGATCGGACACCGCTGGACACTTCTGAAATACTTGGCTGTAAATCTCAAGTATACAAGCTAAACCGAGAGGCGTTAATTGCGGAGCTCGTGGGCCGGAGGATAGCTGTTAACCCCGAATCCACTGTTCGTGAATTGAGGACCATGCTGTCTCGGGAGTTGGGTGAGAAAAATCCAGTATTTTCTGACGTTGATAATAGTGATGTGTCCGGTCAGGTGGTCGGTAGGAATAGGAGGGTCCCTATGACCAGTGTTGAGAGGCAGGCCCCATTAGATCCTGTTGGTAACACATTATCTTCGCAGAACCCACTCTCTAACCATGTTAATTGTTCGGTCAGACGGTTCACATGATAGTAGGACTCGGTCCCAAAGAAGTCAGTGATTGGTTGAATCGCATTCCTGTGTGTGATGGACAGAATAGTTCCGCGTTATTCGCTTTCCTGCTGGAAGTAAACAAAGTCCATTAAATTACGTCTGGTTGAGGACGCGGAAATATTAGTGTTATGTCTGGGGGAAAACTTCAGGGTTCTTAACACACCTTATCTCCGAGGGGATAAGTCAGGGGACCCCCTGGGTTACTGTTATGGATAACATATTTGACTCTCTAGTTTCTAGGAGAGAGAGGGAACGTTTATGTTCAGAATTCGTGTACCGTTTCCAACTTCCACACGAGTCTCTTAGGATTTTTATTCTTTCTGTGTCAGAAGCAGCGAGCATCCTCAATTTTAAAACTTAGTGAGCGACAAATCGTAGAAAATTATTCTAGAGAATGTGTCGCCTCTTACTAGGAGACATTTTGTATTTTCCCAATTGCACGTGTTCCTTTTCAGAGTTGTACTCTCTGGCTTCCAAATTGAGGGATCACTTTGGGTGCTGTGAACGGGAATATTTTGAGAAGCTACCCTATTACAGTTTCTTAAACCCTCCGCTTTTATCAACCCCTTTTTACCACGAAGTCAAAAAACAGCTTGGGTCAGCTTACATATTCTCAGACGCCCCCGTGATTAATAGACCTTTATAATAGTAAACCTACTGGACATCGAGGAGGGAATAATAGTCGCGACCTATCTCGAGTTAGATGTTTTGGTTGTAAGCAATTAGGGCACCTCCCGGTACCAATGTCCGGCGGGGAAAACGTGGGACGTGTAACCTGAGGAGTGGTAAAGTTACACGACGCTTTACTAATATTAATAAACCACTCGAGACCCATATCCCCATGGTCGAATTTTGTTTTGGGTAAAATCACGGTGCCGCTTTTAGTCGACAGGGGCGCTAACGCTCGTTCATTTGTGAGTTTTGAGTAGCGTCCGGGGTAGAAAAACTAAAATGTGAGTTCAAATAAAAAGTGTTTTCCCTACTTTTTGTTTTTGGGAATGGAAGTGCTTATTATTGCGATTTGTTTACCCGTCTCTCAAAAATAATCTTTTTTTGGGAAAAGAAAGTTATATGTTGTAAACAAACTAGTATGCGAGTCATTTTAGGAATGGATTTTTGTGGGGTATAGAGGTTCTAGATTTTGGGGCTTGGGATTTTTAAAGGGTTTTTGGGTTTAATTTCAGTTTTAAAGTCCCATTGTGTCTAGTTTAGACCCATGTGGTGTAGTCATTGGGAAAAGCGATAAGATCGCGTTAATACATTGATTAAGAAGTACTCGGATTCAAAACACCCTCTGGGGAAAAATGTGACAACTCCTTAAATTTTGTGCCCGGGACGAGTTTCCCGGTTAGGTCGGGCCCCCTATTCATGTTTTTATTATTTTTATTTGGGGTTTTAAAAGGCCCTCGACACATTGGGTCTTTGGGGCCTTGAAAAATATTAAACCATAATAAACCCCCTAGGGGAAAGAGTAAAACATTCCCCACTGAACACTCCAAGGGTGCTCAAATGGGCTTTTGGTATAAATTAAGTGATCACCTGCTAAAAAAAAACCACAAGTGTATCCTCCAAAAAAAAGACAAAACAAACATATTAAAATATAACACGTTAAAAGACAAAACATGTTAAATGATAATACTTTTAAAAAGACAAAACAACATGAAAATTGTAATAAAACTGTTAAAAAGATTAAATTTGGGAATATTACCCAAAAGAGCCACTTTATAAAGTGCTAAATGGCTTTAAAAAAGACCGCCGGGCGTATAAAAGGGAGTAAACAAATAACTCCACCCGCCTATCGCGTAAAAAAAAACTAAGTCCCCCTTTAAATAAGCCAGAGGGTAGGGTAGTTGGGGACATCCCCCCAAAAATGTATGCACACAAAGGGGGAGTATCACAAAACTCACCACTGGAGGTGGATCCCCCTTTTAGAAAAAAAACTATGGGTCAAAGCAGTATGCCGACCGGGTCTCGTCCGATGACCCCCTTTTCCTTCTGATTTCTATAGAAGAGGGCCACGCGACACCCCGTCCTGATGGCCCGCGTTTTTTCAGCAGGGGTCGAGACCCACTGCCGTCCCGGGTGCGTAAAGCCCCCCACGCCGACAAAACCCTTTAGATCTAAAAACATACCCCAAACTCGCCCCCCGGGGGCTACGTGGCCCCCTTGGGCCGCCCGGTCCGCCAGTTCATTTCCGGGAAAGCCCAGCGTGACCAGAACCACAAAAGGCGGCCGGGTGCTTAATGAATCAATTTTTTAAAATTTTTTCGGATCATCTGCCAGAGGTTCCACGAGTAGAGGTGGAAAAATCCAACATAGCCCTGGAACCCGTGAGTGAGAAACAGAACGGGACATTCGATACACAAAACACAGATTTTTAAAAAATGGCGTATAATTCAGCCATAAAAACACTGGATTCACCAGGAAAAACCAAAATTTTAAAAAAATTTGTTTCCCCCCACAACAAATGCGCACCCCACGGAAGCCCCACACTTGGAGCCACCCGTATGATGCGCTCAAAGCCCCGAAAGCGAGTGGAGGGAGCTCATTAAATGTCCTCTCATTATAATGGGCGGGGTGGTCGCTTTAGGGAATTGGAAAGATCAAAGGGCATTGAGGTAGGGAATCTTCCGGGAGAAACTCGCCGGGTATGGGGGGATACCCTTTGGCGGGACATCCCACACGGTCGATCCATAGTTCCTGATCCCACCGGCCTTGTACTACGCCATTTGGTTTCTTAAAAGAACGGTTAGGGGGAGAAAAAAGGTCGGTAGGAAACATCTCCGGCTGCAGTGAAGTTTGAAACAAAGATCCCAGAAGATAGGGACCCCCGGGTAAGAGGGGGGGGCCACCGGGCGGAACAGATGCTGACGATGGACTGGTACGAAATGCCCCAGTACGCGTATGCCGCATGGTGGACACTTCCACTTTTTCAACGCCGAAGGTCCGCTGATGCATACACAAAACTGCCGAAATTTTGTTTCGATCTTCCCAAGGCCCCCTATACGGGCGTAAAGGGTTTTCCCCTATCACCCCCCCAGGACCCCGCTAACCACTTTAAGCGGGTTTGGTGTTTTTATGCCCCTCGCTTTCGTCTTGATGGGGGGGAATCCGGTAATTAAAAAAAAAAGTCCAAAAAATTTTACGGTCTCCGAGCAGGTAAACAACGTGTTCATTAAAAAAGGGGGGTTTTTGTTTTCCCACGTAATCTTTGGAATGGACGACCGGTTTTGGGAAGAGAAGCGAAAGCCATTCGCGATGCCAGACCATAGATTGTTGACGAGGTTTTTCTGCCGTTCAGCCCTGTGGGGACTCGATGAACTAAAATAATTGGTAGTCATCCAAAAAAGGGCATAAGGACAGGAAGGGTCGTTGCCAAAAGCCATTTATTGCAATGGCGAAAAACGCACAGTTAAAATATGCCCGGGGGCCCCCCATTTTTTTGAATAAATCATGGAAAAGGGTTTTTTAAAACTTACCCGGAAGTGTCTATCTGACAAAAATTAGCTATAAAAACAGGGGGTTTCCCACGGAACCCCCATTTAAAAATTTTTTTAAAAATCCGTACCCCCATGTGGATGTAGCTTTCCCCAAGTAAAAGAAAACTGCCAAAAGAGCTTTTTTGGGAGAAAAGGCGTCACGAACTGCCGTCTCGAGACGGACGAGTGATCCACGTAGATGGGTTGCGGCGAAAACCCATTGAATATTTGATGTAGTTTGCGGGTTTTCTAAATACCATATTTCTTTTTATTTATTTTTTTTTCCAATATTTTGCTACAAACTTTTAAAGGCTATCGGTCTTAATAGGGGGTTCTAATTTTTTCCTTCCCATTTTTATATAGAGGGGAAAATTGTTGCTTGCCTCCACGGTTGGGAACTGACGAGATTCCCAAACACTTTTGTAAGGCCCAACAACATGCTGTCCCAAGGGGGTAATGCGAACATTTCAAAATTTAAAGGTCGGGGCCAGGGCTTGCTCCCCGCCTGGGACATGGCTGGTAGTTATCAAAAGAAAGGGGGGAGTTGTAATCCTCCCCCTGACTCTGACCAAATCAATAAAGGGCGCTCTATGTTCCCTTTTGCGCTGCAAACTCTTTGGTAGTTGCAGTGCTAGATATGGGGGTAAACATAGGCCCAAAACATTGGCACTCCCCAGGGAGGAGACAAGCTACCATTTGACTGGGGCGGGTTTGTTTTTGAGGTTTTTTGCTATACGTTTTACGAATTGCCCCAAACCTTGTTGTGGAGTGAAATTGTAAGGGTAGTTAAACGTCCCCAAAGACTCTTTTCTGCTTTCACGAATGATAGGGCGAGTCGAGCAGCTAATCCAAAATGATTCTAGATTACCCAAGAAAAGGACGCCGATGGAAGAGACGAAAATGCTCTTCGACGGTCAGAAATGGCCCAATTACACCCTCGTTCCACAGGGAACGGATGGGGCGCGGGGTTTTTTGGGGGATTTAGGATAATTCCCCCCCGCCTGATGACCGTGAAAATAAAATGGGCAATATTAAAATCGGTCCGGAGAAGGGGTTGTACAAAACGGCGAGTCGCGAAATTTATCCCCTCGCATTTAAGCCCCCTTGTGGGCACGAGCTATACCGGGGGGTCTTCAATTACGAAAGCAAATGGGGAAAGTGATCGTGCCAATAGATCCGGTGGACCCCCCCAAAGGAAGTGGGCAGCGATCCCGGGGCACATAAGTTAGGTCGATGGGAGGATTACCATTTAAAAGGGGGGAAAGTGTGTCTGGGGCCCGGGTTTTATTAAAAAAGGTTTTTCCCCAGACAAAATATCCTCACCACCTCCCGCGGGCGTCTGTATAATTAGACCCCCCCACCGGGTTTTGTGCTTAAAATCCCCCAAGTAATATGGGGCGGGAAGTTGTTTAAAGGGGCCTCTAGGCTCCTCTTTGAAACACGTTCACTTGGTGGGAGGTAGATGCAGATACGTTATTTACAGGGAAAGGGAGACTCTGACAGCGATCACTTGAGTCAAAAAATATTTAAGACTTTTTATTTATTGCTACGTGCAATATTGCCCCACCTCCGCTAGCCCGATCGAAGAATGGCTTTTTCGGTAGTAACATGTACCCAGAAGCATCGGGCGCAGTTGGGCGGAAGGGGGTCTCCCGCAAAAAAAAATATGGAAAGGTGCGGGGAAAAATTTTAGTTTAATTTCCCCTCACGAGCATAAAAACCCCTACAAAATTTCCATTGTATACGACATAAGTTATTAGTAAGAAATTTAATTACCCGAACCCTTTTTACTATCCCTTTAAAAATAAAAATTTGTTGAGGCCCTTTTTAGGCCCCCTTGCCCTTTCCATCTCTCCTGACCTCTCGTTTAGGAACTTCGTTATTTTGGAGAACTGGGTATTGATCCTTGTTCAAAAGGTTTTTAAAGGCCCTTCGACGCTTTTTTAAAAAAAATTTTTTTGGGGGTCTCTCGCTGGTCTTTTCAAGGCACCCCGGGGGGCTCGCCCCTTTGCGGCCTCAACTGTTCCGCAACTCTCCCCCCCTCCGGAAACCGAGGTGGGTGTGAGAGGCTCAACAACGGCCGCCCCTTTTTTTAAGCCCGAGGGGGGGCCCCGGGGGGGGTTTCCCGAGGCGGGGTCGGGGGTGTTCCCCCAGGCGGGTCGGGGGGGTTTCCCCAGGGGGGCTCGGGGGGGTTCCCGAGGCGGGCTCGGGGGGGTTTCCCCCGGGTGGGCTCGGGGGGTTCCCCGAGGAGGTTCCTCGGGGGGATAGGTGGGGGGACGATCGTTGTGGCGGTTTGGCCTCCTTTTAAAAAATTTGGCCCACAGAAGTTGGCGCGGAATCAACATAAATTCCGGGGGAAGAGACCAATGGGATGGGGGTTGGCTCCTTTGAAAAAATTAACTGCGCAAAGCGTTGGGACAGTTTATATTTGTGACAACCCCGGCTATAGAAATTTGAAATACCGGAGCTTGACATAACGTATTCTTGCGTGCCTGGGCATATGAGATCTTTTTTCGGATTGTATTCCAGGGCTTTTTTTTCTACCCTTCCCTTTTGGAAAAGGCCCGAGACCAGGCGGAATGGGACCCTTGCAGTTGACGCAGTATTTAGGAGACCGCAGGTGTTTCGTGAGCCTCCTGTCCACAATCGCACAGGGGCTTTCCACGGCTCGCAGCTTTTGTATGCCAAATTCCTGGGCCGAAAACAGCGCCGAGGGTTGGGCATCGGCCGGACCCCGAGCCGGGGAACCTGCTCGGACCTCCTTCGGGAAGGGGAGGAGTCGCAAAAAGTGGGAAACGTATCCGTTTCTTTTTTGTCCCTTTTTTGGTAAAAACGGGGGCCTCGGTGACATGCTGAGGGGGAAAAACCTCACAGATATCTCAATCCTACGCAGTCGAGGTCATAACAAGTGACCACTCCTTGAAACATTGAGGACCTGTGAGGGTTTCCACCTTCACCGGTATATGAACGTATTGTCAACGGTATTTAGAGATTGCCATTATTTGAGGACTGAAAACTGTTATTGTTTTTATATTATAGTGTCACGCGTTTCTTTTTGATACGTGACTGTGCTGCACCATTTATCCTCTTTCGAGGGTAAATGGGGTTTCTCGCTTAAGACTTTCGTTTCCTCTACTCGAGACTTACCCGGAAGCGGGGGTGGGGCCTCACAAATTCCTGGCTTTTTGTTAAAGGGCTGGCGGCCTTACCCGTTTCCCCGGTTTATATTAATACGGCCCCCTGAGGGGGCCGGGCGGGGGTTTCCCGCGGGGTGTGGGAGTACGTTTTTGCGGACAGGAGGTGTCCGGTGCAATGGGGGTGGCCAGCCCTTTTTGGGGGGCAACCCGACAAAACTCGGGTCGTAGACCCCCGGGTGACCAAAATTGGTTTCCACATGAGGCCTGTTAACCCCCCTGGGGGGAAACCCCACACGCGTAGACTGACAACCTTGCGTGGGGGTGGCAGGAGAGGGTCATCGCAGCAAGTGGGTGCAGAAAGGCCAATTTTAGGGCCGGCTTCGTGAACGCAACGGTCTTTTTTCGAGGGAGGGTACCCCCCGGTTTTTGTCATCCCCAAGGCCTTTTACCCAATTTACAACCCGGCGCACTTTTATTCGGGAGCTCAGGCGTGGTATCAATAATAAACAGAGAAAACCGGGTTAGTTGCCAAGGCGTCAAGGGAAAAGGGCCCAAAGGCCTCTGTGCGGGTGAACGGTGGGGGAAAGGGAAAAAAGGTAAAAGGGTAGTAAAGCGAAAGGGGGAAGAGTGAAAAAAAGGGGAAAGTAAAGGAAGAAGAAAAAAGATTGAAAAGGAAAAAATATAGGAAGGTTTTTCCCCAAAGGGTAAGTCCTGACAGAAGCCTCCCCCCTTGTCGCTTTTTACGACAAGGGGGTTACTGCGGGGTATTTTAAACCCGCCCGCGGGGGGGTATTCATGTAACCCCCCCAAAAATGAAAATATTTTGCGAGTTGATAGAGGCTTAGAATGAAGGGGGTGATTAGGCCATCTAAAACCCCGTAGCTGTCCGGCTTTATTATTCCGAGAAAAGGAAAAGGGCACAGGTTGATCGTAGACTATAGGAATAAATAAAAAAATCCCCTTTGATCCCTACCCCATGCCTGTGGGAGAGTGCGTTCCAACTCTAGGGGCGCGAAAGTGTTTATTTTGCTTGAAAGCAGTTTTTTTTTCAATGGCTTCACGAGCGTCAAAAAGTTACGGCGTTTGTTTCCCCTTTTGGGAATTATACGAATTTAAAAAGTGACCCTTTGGGGGCTAGTATCGGGGGCCCGGCTTAAGCCCTGTTCTGGATCCACTTCTCAGACTTAAAATATAATTCGTCTTTAATTCCCTTGATGACATCTGTGTATACAGTAATTCTCTTGTAAACATCTTGAACTTTAAAATTGTATGAGCCTTTTGCGTTGGGGGGGTTTACTGTTAACCCCGACAAGGTCACGGGGCCCAAAGAAATTTATCAAGTTCTTGGGTTATTTTTCCCAAAGGGGAATTGCTGGTCGACCCCGAAAGGGTAAACCCCATTGTCGATTCCCCCCAACCAAAAAAATAAAGGGTTGATGCGTTTCGTTGGCATGTGCGCTTATAGCACGCTTTACCCCGATTTCCCTTAAAAATTGCTCCCCTTAAATTACAAAAGAAAAAAGGTTCTTTTTTGCGGGGGAGGGAACAATCTCGTGCTTTAAAAAACCTCAAGAGAAAACGATCAGCCCCCGGGTTTTGCACATCCCCGATTTCATTGCCCTTCCCCTCTTTGTCAAAACCTTCTTCTGTCGCCTTGGGGGGTTTTTGCCCCAGAGAACTGCGGACGGGTTCGCCCGTGGCCTTTGCGAGAAAAACCCTTGTCTCAGGCAAAACAGAAATGTAGTGCTTTCGAGAAAGAATGTTGTCATGTGTTGTGGGCGTGAGAAATTCTCTGACATCTAGAACAGCGCGAATTCGAACTTACACTGACAACATGGCGTTGCATGGATGGGCGACACCCCAAAGCAGTTGGGGGAAAGATCGGGAGGGGGTGCTACCCCTTTCGAATACAAATTCAGCACGCATCACGTTCCTGAAGGGATAACGTGACGTGACCCCTTTATCTCGGAGGGGGAAGATCTGGGCCGATTGAGACCAAAATATTTACAGGCCTTTTTAAATGTAATCTTCATCCCGGAGTATCACTCGATTCGAGTTCATAAAGGGAGTGACTCGTGGTGTTTGGAAAATAGAAAAAATAAAAAAGGGAAGGAGGGGGGTCCTTTATTTCTTTAAAAAGGGACTTCTTGTGTATTTTGGGGGAAAGGGGAAAGGAAAGGAAATTGTTGCCCCGACTGTGGTACGAAAAAAGTTGTTGCGTTATTTTTCCAAAATTCTATTGTTGGGGGGTCCCTGGGTATACTTAAAACTTATCGTAAAAATTTTAGGAGTTCTTTTGGAGGGATGTACAGAGATGGAAACTGAAGTTAAGCAGTGTGAAGATTCCAAAAGGCAAAAAGGGCGCAGAACAAAAAGTTGGGTTTCATCGGCCGATGTGGCTCGACGTCCGTGGGAAAAGGTGTTCGTCGACTATTTTGGCCCCCCTGCCCTTTCCCCCTTTGGAAAATATTGTAACTCTTTGTTTTTGGATGCTTTCTAAAAATTTGTGATTTTACCGTTGAGGGACATGAAAGCAAAACCACTGTTAACGCGCTTGGCAGACCGTGTGGGCGATGTTTGGTCCCCCCCAAATTTTAGTGAGCGAAAATGGCCCCTTTTTTGGTCTGCCCTTTTAAAAGACTTGTGCTTTGGATGGGGCATAAAAAAAATAACCACCACCCCCCCCTTTCCTTGCCCTAACCACTGGGCTTTTCAATAGGAATTTAAGGTGGCCTTTAACCATTTTCCACTCAGTTATTTGCTGTGGCGGATATTGATTTTAAATTTGCTTTTAATCGCGTTTCAGAGTAAACCCAATGCCTCTCCGGTTCGGTTTTCCCGGGGTAGGAATCAACCACCCTTTGTTAACGGTAGGGATGTGGCCCCCTTTGGGCGGGGGGGATGGGGGAAAAAAAAAGGGCCTTCGAAACTTTAAAAAAGGGCCCCTAAAAAGGTGGTGATAGGGATAACCTTGGGCGTGCCCCTTTTTCGGTTGTATTGGGGACCCGGGCCCCAAAAAAAGTTTTCCACGAGCTCCGCAATTGACAAAATCTCCAAAATCGTCCCAAATGGAATGGGCCCATGGGAGTGGAGCGCTTCCCCACCCCCGTAACGTACTGTTAGTGTGTTGGTGACCCCTCAATCACAGGGGGGCCCACGATCTCAAATTAAATCCTGTGGATCAAAGGTCCTATCCCTGTCCAGGGATGAGTATTGTGTGAGTCCGTGCTGTAAAAATTAAGTGTTAGTTTGTAATTTTTATCATCCCGGGAAACCCCCGATAAGCAAAGAGATAATTTCCAGATTTTTAAACAAATTAAAAAAGGGTTCCTAGTTGAAAAAAATGTTAACTCAATAAAAAGGGTGTACCCCAGGGACTCAAAGATTAGTTAGTCCCAGGGGTTATAGCAAAGTAAAATTTTTGGAGAAAACTTTACAAAAAGTTTATATAATGATGTATTTTTTTAAAAGTGCATTGAAGCTAGGGTTTGATTTTGGGTTTTTGATTGTAATGCTTTTATTTAAGGTTGTGTACGGTAAGGAGAGGTAAAATTCTGGTGGTGTTGTTGGGTACTCGCTTTTTTTATTTGTTCGGGGACCTTCATCCCTCCTTCATTTGTCTCGAGCCCAAAGAAAAGAAGAGCCCCAAAACCTCGGTTTGGGACAGCGCAGTTTTTGGGGTGGCGAGCACAGGGAAAGGCGTGGAGAATTGCCCGATTGAGGAGAGCGGTGTTGGCCAGCTGCTGATACTGAGTCAAAGGAAGGGCTTCTGGATCGCTGTGTCAAAAGCTTTTGGGCCCCTGAAATTTTGAAGGGGAAGAGGCTGCTGTGTGGGGCGGAGGATTTGTACCGGGTCGCATAACCGCCCCCATTAGTTCGCCCGGCTATCACCCCGTTTTACTGCCCGGGCGGAGAACATATTCGAGGCCGAAGGCGAGCTTTTTCGGGCTATGCGATCTACTTTAAACCCCAAAACAAACTCTATTAACTGGAAAAACAACTGGTGTTTCATCATCAAGATCGATGGCAGTGAATAAAGCGGCGGCGTGATTGTAAACTTGGCTGCTCTCAGTCGTCGTGACTCGTCACCCCCCCCCCCTTTTAATCCCCGACCAAGACTTCATGGCGTTCTGCCAGGGCCGATGAGGTCTTCTAGTGCCCATTGGCAATTGATTCGAATTTGGTATTTATTCCAACCCCCCTTTTTTTCCCTTGAAATTTAAATGAATAAAGGCGAGTGTTTGACATGGGAAAAAAAACACCTTTATGCCACTGCCGTTTGAGGAACTAATACTCCCAACAATGTAAGTTGACATAATGAGGCGAGCTGTTGGATATGGAACGTTAGACGGTAGCTGTAGGGTTTTAAAAAGATTCTCCAGTATGTGAACGTTTTTCAGAACTAAATGTAGTCTTTGGATACTTGTTGTATATAGTTTTGAGTAGATTTTTATACGATTAACCTCCGTTGTTTTTATACCCAGTTTTGAGGTTAAACCCCAAATAGGTTTTTGAGAACAAAATTTTGTTGCTTAAATTTGTCAAGTATAAAGTTTTGATTAGAAATTTGGACAATTTACTTTCAATATTTTTATATTCTAATTTTGCAGGTTTACCAAAAAAGCCTTTTGGGGAACTAAAAATTTGTTGCTTAGATATTTGTCATGTTTAATTTATGATTAGAAATTAGGACAATTTTCTTTAATTTTTTATATCTAATTTTTGCAGGTTTTCCCAAAAAGGGTTTTGGAGAACTAAAGTTAGTTGCCCAGATATTTGTCATGTTTAAAAAAGTTATTTAGAAATTTAGGACAATTTTTTTTCAATAGTTTATATATCTTAAATTTCCGCAGTTAAACAAAGTAGGTTTTGGGAACTAAGTTTAGTAATTTAAAATTTTTGTTATGCTACATTTTTTGTTAGAATTTTTTCAATAACTTTAATTGTTTTATTTAATTCTGTGGGTAAAAACTGGGGGTAGCATTTTTTTAGGGAACAAGTAAGTCTTCAAGTATTTGTCATGATTATTGTTTTGACTATTTAAAATCAGGAGTATCATGTTTTGATGACCAGAGCGGAAGAATGCCCCAAAGCTTAAATTTAAAATTATTTTCATATAATAAATTGTTAAATTAAATTTTGTTAAAATGAAAATAACTGGCCAAGGCTTAGTATTTTGTTATCCCGTTTTGTTTTTTGCGTGGCCCCGCTTTAAATAAATTTTTTTACATAAATCAAATGGGGAATATTTACTTAACATGGGGGTGGTCAAAAAGGATCCCTGTGATTTTACAAAATATACCTAAACCTTTAGGGAGGGTTTTTGAAAAGGAGTTTAAAGGGAAAAGTATGGGAAATATTGTCTTCCACGAGTAGTCCTGCCCAGAAGCCCCCCCTTTTGTTTCCCTTCGAAAAGCGGGGGTTTACTGCGGGACTATTCTAAGCGCTGTCGTGCTGGAGGTGGACAGTCTTAAAAAACCCGGGAAAATATTTTTGATAACATGAATTCCCTTTTTAAAAATCTCCTGTTTTTTTCAAATTCTCCCCCCCCATCAGCCGTTTCAAAACTTTAAAAAAGAAGAACTAGGAAAAACCACCCCATCAGATTTTCTTTTTACCTTAAAGAATTTTGGGAAAAAAAAATTTTAAAAAGCAGGCCCAAATTTTCTATATTTAAAAGAGCTACTCTTGGCTTCCACACTTTTTTTGAAAAAGATAGGCTTTCGTCCCCTTTATTACCCCCAATACATTAGAGAAAAAACCCAAAGATTTTATTTCAACTAATTGTTCTTTGTTTTTTTAGAAAAGTTTAAAAAGAGAAAGGTTAAAGCTGCTATTATGTACATTTTCTGGGGATCATTATTTTGCCCAAAAAAGATTCGTTTAAAAAAAATTTGGAAGGGGGGGAGAAAATGTTTAAAAAAAAATTTCAACTTTTTTTCTATGCCAGGGAAAAGAAAACTGTCGCAAATATATAATAAATTTGGAAAGTAATTTTTTTTTTCATAAGAGTGGTAATGAGATGGGTGGTAATTACCCAAAAAAAAGATTCGGAGACATAGAGAAATAAATGCCCCACGCTAAATGATTCTGGGGATTGACCCTTTAAAAAATATTTATGTGTAAACAAGGTGGGGAAAATTTTATCGCATATGCTAAATGCAAACACTCGAAACAGAAAAAACGTGCAAAAATTACGTTTTGATATTTTTTAATGCATTCCTGCTGTGGCTGTTCGCAGTAGAGACAATTTCGGAAAATCATACAAAATGAAAGATATTTACTAAAATAAGAGGCGAGAAAGCAAAAATCTCAAGAAAAAAATTTTGACCAAAACCCCCTAAATTTTATTTTTATGGAAAAAAGTTTGAAAAAGTATGAAAAAGCCATTTCCCAACGACACCTCCAAGAAATAAAAACCATTAAAATTTTAAAAAAAGTCGTTAGGAACTCTGGGGACGTTTCGACTTAGTGAAAAAGGTTTTAAAGATTAGTTTAAAAACATTTTCCCAATTCAAGGACCAAAGAAAAATATATTCAACAATTTTAAAATCTGTTGGGTTTTTTTTGTTTAGTAAACCACAATTAAATAATCTATAATATTCTCAAAAGACTTTTTTCCACTGTACCTGGACGCTACGGCTCCCTGTGAAAAAAAATAGCGATGAGAACTGTAAGAGTTGTTGGGCTATGCCGGTGTCTTCGCGTCAAGGGTTTTTAAAATTGCCTTTCTGGGTGTGTTTTAAGTTGTCATGCAGTACAGTATTTCAAAGTTTTTTCCCTTTTCCCTTTGTAAATTTAAAAGAAAAAAATAAAAAAATTGGGGATTTTTTAAAATTGGTTGTTGTTGATTTAAGGTTGGGTTTTGATTCTTCCCCTTATCGAAAGTTGGAATGGATGGGAAATTTTTTAAGCTATCTAAAAATTTTTTGTTACCGCAATGTAGCAAAAACCTCATAACAAGAAGACCCATCGAAATTGGTTACAATGCATCTCTGGTCACTTCATGCACATGATTCGGTTTCTTTAAAGGGCAATTAGTCACCACGTT
>JBCFYV010004193.1:0-24428 GCA_039000515.1 Timema cristinae | reverse complement strand
AACTAGTCAAAATTCTTTTTAGATCTTTTATCAAATTTAATTATAAATGTATTTGCGTAAATCTTCGTCATTTAATTTACTTTATAATGAGAGTATTGTAAAGTCAGACATTTTCTGTGTTATGGATATTAGGCATTATGCGCGAAAATTATACTTAACCAATTAACTTTATTTGTTTCTCAGTAGTATTTAGGTAAGATGAGTGTAGTAAATATGAAAATTTGAGAGTGTTGTTAGATCAGAACTTTTCTATATTATCCATAATGATTGAAAGTCTAAAATTTCAAAAGTAACTTTATTTCGTCTCTATTGCAAATGTGGCATTTTGGGTTTGGTAAACATTAAGGTGGGAAAGTGTTTGAAATATGGTGCCGAGATTTTCAATATTAGTAGAATGGAGTATTGCACTAGATTATTATATAGATCAACTTAACTTTATATTTATTTTTTTACTATTTTCTTGATTGTTATTTTTAGGATAGTTTTGTTAATATCTATTTTGTGCCAAAATAGTAACAAATAAACAAACTTAATGGGGTAATGTTAGGAAATATACTTGATATTTATAATAGTACTATAATCCTTGTTTAGGACATAGGCGAAGGCTATTGTGAGTTACGCTAGTAGGTTATTAGCGTTAAAGTTAAATGGTATTGGCATTAGGTATTTTTGATGGAACTGAAACTTTTAGTAGCATGTGGCATTTTCGCAACAACATCAAAAATGTGTTAGTTAGGAGAGATCATTTACTGTATGACGTATGATCATATTAAATTAATATTATGCATCAATATTTGTATTTACGTAATATGTTTAGGGTACATAATAAATAACGTAATGATTAGAAGGAAAAGAGTAAATATTTATGGAACAATGTTTTTATTGGATAATATATATATATAACTGAATTATTAAATGCTCTTCAAATAATATGCATATTATTTAATAAAGTGGCATAAATAAAATCTAAAAGATTCTAAGACTTGAATTTATTCTATTACATAATTACGCCATATTATCCCTATGTCTAGAAAAGGTGCGAGGGATTAGCCTTCGACCTTTTTATATATTTATATGTTAGGCAACCTGTGAAGGTGGACCGTTGTTTCCCGCTACTCACAAGAGTGAGTTGCGTGCGCTGGGGACATGCTAAATGTCCAGCATTTTATAACTCACAACTTTAGGATATTCACTCTGCGCGCTCCTCTATATTCTATTTCATTTTTCTTTAACTGTAGATTTTGTTTATATTTATGTATTGAATCCCTCTAGTTTGGAGCTTAGGGATTACACCACTTGTTGAAAATAAGGGTTTTGTACCCATCCAGATGGATCCAATCGAACTTGGAGTACATTATCTCTTCAGTTGATTGGTCGTGTTGGTTCTGGGGAAGATTATCATTAGAGGAATGAGGTATCCACTGGAACTCGTCGCTGCAATGATTGCTATTGTAACTCATCTCTCAGCTGACGTCATTGCGGTCACAGATCTCTTATCATGCATGTTTCAGCAGCCTAGTCTACATTATAGACCCTTGAAATTATATTAAAAAAGTGTTTTAACATATAAACAAACAAATTGATAAATATATCAGTATATAAACCCAATGGGTAGTAAGACGATGTGGTAATTTTTTTTGCAATATGAGAACAGTTCTTTACAGGAAGATTCTGGTAAAAATACTTGTGTTCATTTTCTACTAAATTTAATCAAACACTTATATAGTTTTGGTATGTATTATTTTCACTTGAAAATTTTGAAAATGTTTAATTTAGAATTTAGAATTTCTAATTTTGAAGAGGAATTATGAAATAAACAATTATTTTGATTAAGATTCTCTACTCGCAGATTTATTTTAAAATATTATTTTTTTGAAACCATATCCTAATTTTAACGAAGAGTCTTCTTGTACAAGATGTAGTTCCTTTCTTTTCAAAATATGCTGTTGAGGGGAAATCATCCATTTTACAATCCACCATTCTAAATATTTCTCTTTCAGTATTAATATCTCATAACATTGAATTTTGGAATAGTCCGTAACCTCGAAAAGAGATTTTCTTTCACTGCTAAAATAGTAAACGTTGTGAACTATGTACTTAATTTAGGACTGGTTTCCGAAAATTGATCAAAATTTATAGAAATGTCTAGGTCATCTGGATATTGCAATGTAATTTTTATATTTTCGTCTAAGGAGATAGGTTTGAATTTAGAATGGTTGCTTAAATTATTAATATTTTCGAACGAGAGTAAATCACATTCGAGCCAATACTCTATATATTAGTTTTTGTAAACTAAATTATTGTTACTGGGATTTTTGGTAAAGGTCATTTTCTTTTTCTTGAACTTATTTGATTGGTTGGTATAATTTTAGTAATTTAGAAAGTGAGGGTTGATTAACTTAAAATTTAGTTCGAGACCGGATTCCAAAAAGTCCTCAAACTTCAATATAATATCTGGATCTGTTTGTAATTTATGGTTTTTTCCCCCTGATTTGAATCACCTGAACCGCCAACTCTTCCAAAAGATTGCCTTTCGCGGCCATTTTCTACACTGCATCACAAAACTTCATCACTTATCTCAGAATCCATCTCGTTTTAATAAAGACCACATGAACATACAGTGATTAAAACCCGTGTACGTTGATTTGGCAAGATAAAGTGCTACCATATAATTTAAACTAAAATGTTATAAATTATTTGGTTAGTTGTTAAGTTAGTACTAATAATGGTGGGTAGAACACACATAGATCTATCACTATTCATATTAAACAAACACTCTAAGTGTTGTAATAATGACCAGTTATTAACAATTCAGACTTCCAGGAAAGTACTGTTTCAGTTTACCATGCTCAACTTCACTATAAAATGTCAATAAAATAAATAGGTACCCATGTGTTAGATTCCTACAGAAATACGTGTTTTAATCATGGAATATCTTGAATAAATTGAAGGGTATCTTGGGTGAGTATATACCTTATTGTCTTTTTATTCATTTTACTTTTATGTGAGGCTCCATAATATCGTAGATAATACTATATTACAGTATCGCATGTAATATTTGTGTTTATATACTTTATAAATTTTAGCTTCATAAATAACATTCTTTCGTTAAAATAAAGCAATGATTAATATTTGTTGCCAGGAAACATTATGTATTTCAATATGTTATTATAGTGGTTTCCTAGTTACATATTAATGTTGGGTTTTATTTTACCTAGTTAAAATATTTATTTTTCATACGTATGATAAATAATTTAAAAGAAACTCTCTTGTGAATACCAGAATTATTTCATATTATATGCATCGCTTTTAAAGCTTAATGTTGTGTGATCCTTCATGGGCCAGTAGAACAGTTTCCAAAACTTTTACAATATAAGCTCCTATCTGCTTTTAAAAATCTAAAAATTGTAAATATAAAACTGGCCATTTTAACACAAAATCAAAATAAATTAGTATTTTTTTCTCTAAACGTTTTCTTTTTTTAAGCTCCGAAAAAATTAAAATTAGAAAAATTATGTTATGATATAAAACTTAAGATTTGTTCCTCAAGGTCATTCAAGGC
This sequence comes from Timema cristinae, assembly GCA_039000515.1. NCBI lineage: Eukaryota > Metazoa > Arthropoda > Insecta > Phasmatodea > Timematidae > Timema > Timema cristinae. The sequence goes on along the minus strand of JBCFYV010004193.1, from coordinate 20,866 downwards.
TTATTCGTCTGTATTGGTTAATATAATTCATTTAGAACTAAATGTATTATTGTGCAACAACAGCTATGCAGTGATCTAGAATAGCTCTCAACGTAAAATGAGTATGTGTATTAGCTACGATATTTGACCAGTATCATAAATTGTACATGTACACGCTTCACTCATTTGTCACAGAGGGGAGGTGCGGTAATTATTTTCTGTCTTCAGAGTCACGAAAATTTGAGAAACTACAAGATCTATATAATCTTAAAATTATTTTAATAGATTTAAAGATATAACATAATAATGGTATTTTTTTAACCTCGAGATTAAGATGAATATCTTCGTTTTATATGCTTTTGAAACAAAATGGGGGATTTTACGATTTTGTTTAGCTTATCTGTAACTTCGCCTAGAGCCGAGAACTTTTTGCCGAGAGTTGAAACCTGGTAAATAGGAGTGTTTGGAATAATCTATTCAAGCATAAAGTTAAGAGTGGTTTAAAAGTGTTATTTTGGAAATCAGATATAAAGATTTTGATTAAAATTTGTATCCGGACAACTTTCAATATTACAAACAAATTGAAATGACAAATTTTTCAGCTATATTGACTTGGAGGGTTGTTAAAATTGACGGATATCAACAATGTTGATAATATCTACGCATCTATTAATGATAAATATTATTTATAATTGAATAACTGTAAGATTATTAAAATAAATCCATTTTAAATGTAACATATTTTGTTAACCAATAAATTCCACATGGATAGGAAAATATATAGTTTTAAACATATGTCTGGGGAATGAAGAGATTGTTTAGTTGTTAGAATGTGATGGTTCTTAACTGTAATGTTTTGAAACAATATATATTATTTCTTTTATATTATCCATCCAACAAGCTTTTAGTAAATGTTTCCATGTTTATGTAAAAGAGCGAGAAAGTATGTCCTTGGCAACGTGAATTTATTTTTACACCAAATTGAGACAACAATTCTTTTAAATAAAATTTCATTATTTTCTCCTGTAGTTTATTACTTCTGAAATTTTCAAAATTATTATTATTATAGCTATTTTCTTTTTGAAATTGTGAGTTATTATTCGTTTTATCTTAGAATATTTCATTGTGGGTTTTAAACAGTCTCTGAACTTTTAAATAGATTCAGTTTATTTAATAAGATATGTAAATACACTTCACAACCTCAAATATTAGAATATAATTATTTTCAATCACAATTATTAGAAATAAACAGGTGGCCCATTTATTAATATGGAGCATAAAATATACCATGTTTCCAATTTGTTTCCATTAATTTATTTTGGCTTGTATGCATTGTTTAATACATTAAACACTATGTCCATGTAAATCAAATGTGCGTGGAAGGAATGTGAAAATGAAAAATCATTAAAGAAAATTAACCTCTAGTCCACCCAACCGAGATTCAGACCTTAATCTCCCTGTCCTCTGAGGTCTAGCTCAACACGAAACTAGCGCATCTTTAAACTACGCCTGAGAGCTGTGCATGTTAGTAAAGTTCCCTAGCACTGAGACAATCTTGCCTGAGAGAGCCGAGTAGGCCTATATCATTTGAGTTTCCTACCAATGAGATAATCTTGCCTATGAGGACTAATCACATCATTTGTGTTTCTTAGCGCTATAGCAATTCTTCCTGTAAGCTTAAAACCAATTATATAAATATCCAAAAATCAGTGGCATCTTCTGAGAAATTAAGAGTTATGCTGTAATCTAAGAGCCGTAAGGAGGATTCTGGAAACAAAGACTCTCAGCCAAGAATGTCAAAAGATAATTCGCCTGGAAATATTTAAAAAATAATACCTCTAGTTTAGAATAATGGTTTCAAACATTTATTATTTTCTCGTACTCTTATGATATCTTGGGTGATTTAGCGCTTCCCAAATACCCTCGTCTTTATTTACGACTTATTTCATCTTTAATTGAATAATCCACCTTTACAGCCTACTTCAAATTCTGACTTCATAAATGTACACCAAAACTATGCACAAAACACACCAAAATGTGAATAATACTTTACCCAAGAGTTTTATGAGCACACTCCTGACTGAATAAGAGTGACATATCCTATTCAATTGGTAGAGTGTAATTAAAAGTACACACAGGTAGCATTTTGGTTTATTTAAGGTATTTAGCTTGCACTTTCTGGGACGAATGCTTATATCAGCACAATACTTATAAAATAACTTAAATTTAGAACAAATACAACACCCAACACCCCGGCCGTAAATTCATCACCGTGAGAGGGTAAAGCTAAATTTTACGAATGATATTTTTCTCGGCCATGTCAGAAACCACACCCGGAACCCTTAGCTCAATAAAAAGGGAAACTACCGACTGAGCTATGAGGTCGGACTCACAGGTAGCAATACGTAAAATTAAAATTACATAAAAAGAGGAAAATGAAGTACTATATGGATCAAGCGTCCATCAGAACTTGGTGGGAGGAATAGGGTGGATTGTACAACTCACGTTGAAATAATAATTATGAGCCTAAAACTATCTATTAAATAATAACTATGCTCCAGAACTGTTCAGATCCGTAAACTGTGATAACAGTAACAAAGGGGAGATTTTGTCTTATTAGGTCTATTACTCTATTGCTGCGACATTGACTTATAGGTAAGACATTTACATCTGAAAATAAATTTTATTTTATCTTTTTCTGATAACTAATTTTGATTTTGTGAAATTACTTTTGGGATCCATTTATAAACTTCTAAGTAATAACTAAAAGAACAAGGTTGAAACTTCATAAATATTCCATACTAAAAACAAAACACATCCTATCTACTATAGTAAAATTAGCCCTTCCTCCCCCATCCTAACACCCGCTTCTTCACCAGTGTATACTCTAAAAGGGTAGTAAATATGCTTTCCAAATAAAGATGATACATGTGCCTAGAATGCATAAACATAATCAAGTATGTATTTAATTAGTGCCAAATTTAAAGCTAATTATTTATACTATTATTTTACAAATAATCAAATATTATCTACATTTATTTTATTTTACTTGAGCTAAAATAGTTTTGTAAATAATCATTGTGATATTGATTCTAGAATATTTGTTTAATAGTTTGGACAGTGTTTTATTGCGATATGTATTCAGCAGGTCCTGGGTTGTAATCATCCTAATTCATTGGCCAATATTTTTTGGCTTCGGGAAAGGGGGAGTGTTGCTACCCCATAGGCATTGATTAAGGTCATTAGAACTTTTCTAACATAATTTGCTGTATTCAAACAGCAGTTCCTTGGCTTCATAAGCTGGGTAGGTCTAGCCTTTTGGAGGAATAATTACTTATAACACAATATTCTTGGAATACGAACAAATATTATATTACAAAATAATATAGAGATATTATACACCTATATTTATTCACAATTATTTAATCATTACTATTTACACAGTTTATACTGACAGCATTGAAATTAGAAACGATTTTATATGATTAAATTGAGAAACTTCATGAGTAAAAATAAGTGTTATATAAATATAATTTTTTTAATTAATATTTTATAGATTATCTGTAATGCAAGATAAAAGTAAAATAAAAGACAAATTTTGATGTTCAGCACAGTAGTTTAATCGTATTTTTAAATTAATATGGAAGTTAATTGTAAAACCTTTTGAGTTGAGTGGGTGAATAATAACCACTTTAGTAATAATTACTGTGTTGGTTGTGTGATTTATTTAGGAATGAAAATTTTGTGGGAGGTACATCAATATATAAAATAAGAATATGTTGAGTAAGTGAATAATGAAAACATTGGTATTACCTGTGTTGGTTTCTTGAGTTATGTATAAACTAAAATTTTGCCGAAGGTAAATCAATAAATACATATCTAAATATCATTATTAAAAATCATACACATAGGTCACAATGTTCTTGAAGAATAGGGTGTATGCTGGTATATACATCCAGAGGTAGCTGAATCCCCGGCGCTTTAACTCCTATGCCCATAAGTTGCAATCGGCAGCCCAGTCATTACGTGCTAAAACAAATACAAATATTCCGATATCAATAATACTGACATAAAATATTTACGGTAAGTTTCAAAATTTTAGTAATAGTGATTTTCAATAACTTCTTCTAACCATGTTACTACATTATATTTAATTTACATTAGTTAACAAGACACATGAACAATGGAATTGTGCTCGAGACATCTGTCTTATGGCACCAATACTCTACTACTGAGCTATCTACGATTCATCCCATGTTTCATTCAGCTCATTCGTCCCTCAGGGTTGAAGGCTTATACTGTGATGGACTTGTGGAACAGTAGGTTACATATTAACAACCAATACTATGCGAGCAATCATACTTGTGTCATCTGACACTGGGAGGAATGTTATTCAGCTAAGTATGTAATACAAGATTTTAATTTTAACGTGATATTCTATTGAATATCCACGCACATCACAAACTCTGAATCAATACTATCTTAAGTTATCAGTGAAAAATGATTCTGAACCGAAAACGAATCCCAGTTAGCTAAATGTTATCGCATTAATGCAATAAGTTAAAGGACCCAGCCTCGATTCTTGTGATTTTTGATTTTTCATCTAATTTAAATTAATTGAACTGTGATTCCTACAATACGGATAGTGACGTAATTACAATGGTTTTCAGCTTGTCTGTAGATATTAATATACAGGTTTTCTCAAATGTATTGAACCAAATCTCATGTAACTAGGTACATTTAAAGTAAGCAATTTTCTCACCTTGTAGTTTCCCAACCTCGACATTTTTGTAGAAGATCATGTTGTTCCCGGCAGCTCTAGACAGTTCCTTAAACCACATGGAACTTATCAGGGTCAGGAGAATAATAATAAATATTTGGTCAGTCTCAAATTAAGAATCTTATTTTTTTATTCATAAAATCGTAGTACAAGCTAGTAAACGAAATATATCAATAAAGTTATGGTTTATTTCAGTCATTTACGGGGAAACAAACATGCATTATTGGGTCAATTGTAAGAATAATCTTATTGTTGGAGAGTTGAAAACCATATGTTAAATTTATTTTAACTCTAAATAATACATGTAATATAATGTTGTTAAAATAGATTTTATTTATATATTCCAGCAAGTACGTAATTCTAAATGATACAAATATAATATTTTGTAGTACACCTAAATGTATATAAATTTAGTCAAATTGTAATATTAAAACTAATATTATTTTTTATTTCAATGTTTTGGTCTCAGAATTGTAATGGTCATTTTATATTTTATTTAATATAAACCCTACACATAGTTTATATCATTATCGTAGTATATATTGGTGGTCACGCAGAATAGACGTTAAGATCGTTTAGTTTGGTTTACCGATGATGGGTCGTTTCGAGCTCGAAATCCGAAAGGCTGTTTTGATAGTGTTTTGCAACTATCGCCATTTTTATAATAACTTTCATTATACACATGTTGTAGTACGAATTACAACACTCACAAAGATTAAAGCATCACACATATTAAATTACAACCAATAATTTATCCATTAATGTTATTTCAAGGGTAGAAACTCAACATTACTAAAATCTTCATTGAGACTAGAGGTCAGATACCGGAGGGCAGCATGACCATGCTTACCAATTAGTTGGCCTTATTACTGTTACATATTTTCTATACATTTTAAAAATTATATGAATAAAATAATATTAATTTGGGATGTCCGATGACTCGAAATGATTAATATTTTCGAATACATAATATTCGACAATTTAATACGAAACTTGAATAGTACGCTCGAAATTACAATCATAAATCTGTAAATTCAAGTGGGTTTGACTGCTACTAAACCATAACAGTGGGCGTTATCAAGCAGTTAGTCGGGTATTATTCTAGGACTTAAGAGTTAAATAAACCTATGTTTTGTTTGTCCTACTAAAATTTTGTGTCCATTTAGAATGGCTGGTTGAAAGTGTAGGTTTTACACAATGTCATATTTAGGACCTTTTGAAAAGGATTGTAAAAGTTTCACGAACTTACTAATCGGTTTTACGTGATTCCCTGAAGGTTTTAGATGTTTGGCGAATTTGGATTTGAATCTATTGTATTTAAATTCAATAATGTGTTCATCAAATCGAATAGAAAGTATTACTCTTATCAGGACTATGTATACAAACTTACATTCACATGTCAATTTGAAGATATTACTTTGATTTTCAGAGTTGAGTTTGGATGATGGTATTTCGGAAAACCTACACCTACAAACGGCCATTCTGAACAGCAACAACATTTCAAATGATTTTTCTTTTTAAATCAATCCCTTATTATCACAATTAGAAAACTACCTCAACATGGCAAACTAAAACGTAACCTCATTCCAACAAATCTAGCCTATTGGAACCACAATCAAGAAGATTAATACCGTAGATTCATATACCTTATTTTAATTCAATTCCACACCTTTGATAAAATAACAATAATATATCTATCTATATTTACCCATCATATAAATTGCGCATATATTATACTAGCAACAATATCTCATTATAATTATTTTATTTTATTTTATTTATTCTATTGGTAGCTTACCACTTATTGTTAATCAATCCACAAAATGTTAATACGTTATAATAAATAAAACTTTCACAAATCTTCCACTAATAGTATTTTAAACAAATCAACTTCATGGCACATAAGTTTGTTAATTTTATTAATAATTTTATTTAATATATTTCGTAATCCTATTTCTAATTTTGCTTATTTTCTGACAATTTTTAGCTATTCTATTGTTGTCGTCTCTGATTGGCAGCTTGAAATAACTAATGAAATCCATCCTCTATAAACCTCTACAGTTATGCAACCTCTATGTTTTTTGTTGTTTTGTTTACCAAGGCAATCAATGTTAGAAGCTATAAGAGAGAAGGACTCTAAGAAAAAGAAAATTGACGCGCTGTTGATTTTCTTTAGAACTTAAAATGATTTAACATAGCACTAAAACATGTCGTCATAAAAGACTAAAGGTCAAATAAGGTGAAGGGAACAAAAGAATAAGAAAGTAGATTTAATTTATTAATATTATTTATAGGTTGAATTATATATTTCTCCAATCCAAATCTTAAATATCGTTACAATCTTTAAATTATGTAATAATGTATTCATGTTTTGGTACTACATTGAAACTTAAAAGTCAATTTGATAAAGGCTTGGTGCCACTTACAAATGATATTTTAAATTGCTTTTCTATAACAACATAAACAACAAAGATAACATTTTTATGTAAATGAAATATATTGATAACGTTTGTCATTTTTTATGAGTATTCTTCCCAGCTTCCCATGTCTTTGTAATTCTTTTTACAAATTGATTAAAATTCTTACTTGAAGTCCTTATTTATAATTACATTCTAGATACTTTTTTGTGATTATTATTTTACTCAAATACCATAGGAATTGAAGTTTTGAGGAAATTATATATTTTAAATGTAAATATGAGTACATTTCCTTTAAATACCTCCCTCATTCTTAGCAAATAAATTTTTTAAGTTTTTATGCGTAAAACACAAAAGGCCAATGTGAAGAAAAAAGAAAATCTCTTAGTTAAAGATTAATTTTATGTGTACATATTTTGATACTAAATTACTCATCATTACACAGCTGTAGACTAATGTAAATATCACTACCCTACTGACCTCTACCTCTAACGGTTGTAGACTGTTGTCAATATCACTACCATTATGACATATTTTATAACGGTTGTAGACTGTTGTAAATATCACTACTCTAATTACATCTTTCTCTAAAGGCTCTAGAATGTCATCTATATCACTACCCTAAAGCTTTCTTCCTCTAACGGATGTTGTTTCTTGTCTTTACCACTACCCTAATCTCATTTTACTCTAACGGCTATAGAATATTGGCAATATCACTTCATTAAGGCCCTCTTCCTTTAACGGCTGTAGAATTTTCTCAATGTCACTAACCTTATGCCCTAATTCTTTACAGAATTATTGTCAATATCACTATCCTAACCCTCTTTATCAAATGGCTATAGATAGTTGTTAATATCACTATCCTAATGCCCTTTTCTTCTAACGCCTGTGGACTTGTCATTATCACTACACAAATAGCATCTTCATCTAACGCCTGTAGACTATTGTCAATGTCACTACCATAGTATCCTATTCCTTTAACGAATATAGACCTTTGTGAATATCACTATCCTAATGGCATCTTCCTACAACGGCTGTAGAATTTGGTCACATCTTCCTCTAACAACTTCAGATCGTTGTCAATATAACTATCCTAGTGTCCTTTTCTTAAATGGATGTATACTGTCATAAATATCACAATCCAAATGACATCTTCCTTTAAAACCCTTTATAGTTTGGTGGTCATTTATGTAACCATCTGCTCTTAGGGTCATATTCTCACCTAAATTTTGTTGACAATGAACCTTATGTATTCGAAAAGCTTCCTAGAACGAACAGTGGTTATTCACATAGCCACCTCACATTGTAGTAGTTGGCAGGCATGGAATTCGATGCGCATTTGTTCTAAGTGGTTACATTACTGACCACTGTCGCTCTGTGAAGTTATCTTGAGAACAGGTGTGCGGTTTTGATCAGTTGTATCAGTAGTGAGGCTCTGTTTTTCATTTTTACCCATAATAAACATCGCTAGGGTATCTGTTTATTGATTTTTGCACGACATAGCTGATAAGTAGAGACCTAGGAGACTGAAAATTGTAAATGAATCAAGGTAAGTGTACTGGGTATGCACTATACTACATTTGTAAATACATATTTTCATGAGTGTGTTTCTTTTGTACATGCCTTTGTTTCGTTCTAATGCTGATATCTAAGTTCTTCCAGCCTTAATAGTTTATTTTCTTATCAATAACAGTTATTTGCATTTGGCGGAAAGATGTTATTAGGCAGATAAATGTGCCGCATATGAAATATGATTGAGCTGAATATTTGGGGTTAGGAATGCAGATGTCTGGCAGGCTAAGACTAGCTTGTACTTTAGGAATCATTGTTCTATAGTAATATTTATAACGAATTTTTGTAATGTATAGAGAATATATCAACATATACGGTTAATATTCTTCTTTTAGAACAAAATGCCCAGAAGGGGAGACACAAATGACTTGAGAGGAATGTCCCATAAGAAGTTGTGTAGCATTCTTGATGCTATATCAGAGGATCAAGCGGAGGATTCTGATATTGGTGGGGATTCTGATGAAGAAGATTATAGCATCATACCAGAAAGTGTTTCATCGCTAAATGATTCCATAAGAAGAGCAAGTGCAAGTGAAGAAGGAACGCCAGGGGGCTCCCACTCGCTTGCTTCTCATCTTGAAGATGATGTTGAAATTCACGATATTCAGCCAGGATCTTTATGTGGAAACATGCGTGATAGTGATAGTAGTGAAGTGGAACTTGAAATCCCTAATGCAGTGGATCAAATAAATGTTAAATTTAACAAAAAACCCTGGAAACCTAATTCATACCAACAAATGACGTTTACACAACCATTTGGACCTAATGTACCGATAAATTTAACATCTCCATTCAGTATTTTTTTCTTTTTTCTTACAGTAACTTTCATGCAGTATATCGTAGATCAGTCTAATTTATATGCTTCACAGAAGGGTGTAGACTTAAAAATTACTGTTGAAGAACTTCAAGCTACTCTGGGTATCCTGATCATCATGGGATTTCACTCTCTTCCCAGTTATAAGCTTTATTGGTCATCTGACCCAAACTTTCATGTACCGAGAATTGCGAGTATCATGTCCTTGAAGAGGCTTTTGAAAATAATTCGTTTTCTTCATCTGAATGACAATTCTATCATGCCAAGGAGAGGAGAAACATCCTTTGATAAAGTTTACAAACTGAGACCATTGTTGACAGAATTGAACTGTAACTTCAGAAATTCTTTCAATCCAGGTTGACACTTATCGGTTGATGAGAGCATGGTGGGTTTCAAAGGTAGATCTTCACTAAAGCAGTACCTACCATTGAAACCCATAAAGCGTGGATTCAAAATCTGGACAATTGCGTGTTCAATTTCCGGTTTCATGTTGAACTTTGAAATACATGAAGGCAAGAAAGATGGCCAATTAGAGGGAACATTAGGGGAAAGAACAGTCCTTGAACTCGCAAGATCATTTCAGATTATGGGCTATTGTTTGTTTTTTGATCGTTTTTTTAGCAGCATTCCGCTTTATAAGAAGCTATTAGATCGAGGACTATTTGGTTGTGGGACAATATTGCAAACTAGAAAATATTTTCCTAAAACCATTCTAAAAGCAGATAGAGAACTTCAGATGGGCCAGTCAGATTATGCTTCTTCTGACGATATTTCTATTACGAAATGGAAGGATAGAGGAGCAAAATCAGTGGTTATCATTAGCAACATGCATGATTCTGATGATCATACTACAGTACAGAGAAAAAACAAGAAAGGTGAGAAAGAAACGGTTTCTTGTCCTCGTTGTGTTAGTGATTACAACAAATATATGGGGGGAGTGGATAGATTTGACCAAATGCTTGAGACATACTCAATTTCATGGAAATCCAGAAGATGGTGGATGAAGATATTCTACTATTAATTGATGCTTGTATTGTCAATTCGTATATATTACATCGAGAAACCACTAAACTAAAAAATATCAAAGAAAAGCCTATATCTCATCTCACATTCCACAGCACATTAGCAAATGAACTTATTGGAAGTTTCAAGAGTAGAAAGACTCGAGGTCCGGATGGAAGGAATGCAAGTGTAAACAAATCTAAATTCAAAAAACATACTGTGTGCCCCAGAATACTTTGAAACTTGTAGACGTTGGATTGCATTTGCCTGTGAAAGGTACTATGCGTCGATGTGCTTACTGCAGCACGAAAGTTAAACCATAAAGAAGCTCTACACTATGCAAAGCCTGCAATGTAGCACTCTGCAGGGACTGTTTTGCCCCTTTCCATTCCAAAAACTGATGACAGTTTACATTTGTGTGAGATGACAGTGACTATTTGACATTAGAAATTTTATTTAGAGATAGAATAAATATAATTTTCTGTTGAACTTTAATTTCAATTTATTGTGTTCAGACATTGTTTTAACTATAATTTTTGATATTCTCAATACATATGTTAGTGTAGTTAATTATGTATCCATTTATAATTTGTTAGTAAAGTTAAAATATTTCCAATATGTAATCATAATTAATAAAAGTAAGTGGTTATTTAAGTGACCACTATCCAGAGGGGTACCCACAGTGTTCTTGAAAGGATGGTGGTCTATCAAGTAACCACCCAAAAAGTCATAATATTTCAATAATAAAATATTTTTTGGCTAAATAATTGATACCAACAGTCAATATACATTACAATAGTACTTATAGAATAATAAAATGAAAATTATACCTAAAAAAATGTTTTGCTCCCTAAAGGGCTAACGGCTGTGGACAGTTTTCAATAACACTACAATAATGACCTCTTTCTCTAGAGGTTGTAGCCTGTTATCAATTACACTACCCTAATGCCCTCTTCCTCTAACGGCTGTATACTTTTGTCAATAATACATTCATAGAGCTCTCTTCATCATTGAACACTGTATGAATTAATACTTATTGCACATATTGCATTTATCTAACAATGGATCTGACTTTAAGCTAATTCAAAAAATAAGTTCTGTATTGGTATAAATCACAGTGTAACTAACAATTATTGGCTGATTTAAAATTTTTGCGCCCCTAGTAATGATTATATAATGTGCCTCCTCCCCATTTTTTTGGACAAATGCTTTAGGAAGTTTTTACTGGGGAGGGAGAAGATTTAGCATTCGAAAAATATCTCTACGAAAGATAATCAGGCATATAGTACACGTATTTTAATGGACCACCATTTAGGGAAATAAATCTTAGTGAACCCAGCCTAGATTCAAAACCCAACCCCTCAATTAATTTCAAGCCAGAATGGACTGGTTTTAGTTTATTCATAGACACCTCTCTATAGCTTAGCCCAATTGTCTTCTGATTCTAGTTATGTTAATCTAAACGAATATTTATTACTTACTAAATAAGACCTAGGCTCAGATGAGAGGATAACATTTGGATAGACCGAAGAGAAATTGGGGGAAATAAGGTGGACTGGATAGAATTAGAACAAGATTATGGTAGGGTCTAATGAGGTGAACTGAACACAATTAGCTCAAATAGGGATGGCGTATAATGAGGTGGAATGTATAGAATTATCTCTAAATAGGGATAAGTTTTAGTAAGGTTTGAGATAGAATTAGCTTGAGATAGGGATAGATGGCTTACTTTTGTGAATGCGGTAACGAACTTTCAAGTTCCAAATACCACATAGTAATTAAGTAAAAAAGTGTTAGTAATGCTATAAATGTTTTGGTTGGTTTTAAAATATTGTTAATTATTGTGTGTCTGTGTGTATATATATTTGCTGATTTTTATAGGAAGAAAAGTATCTGGTAGTTACTAAAATTACTAAAACAATTTTAATATATCTATATGTAACCTTGTTACAACATGACACAGAAGAAGTTGTATCACTCACCTAGCCAGCCCCAGTTGACTCGTTCCGACTCGTCTAAAAAAAATCCCGAGGCACTCTCCGTGACGCAATTCACATTCAATTAAGCTCGAGCTCGAGGCTCTCCGCTGGCCGTGTTGGGTGACCCTCCCCTCCCCTTCAAACAAGTGAACTTTGCTGAGCGTGAGTCGTGCGTGCGCCGGCTGGCGTGTTCTAAAACTTCTATGGACAATATTTGTGCTTGTGACCGATGCTCGTGAGCTCTCGAGAGTGTTCTAGAACACCCCCTCCCCTCCATCTCTCCACACACTGAGGACACATGATTTCCGTAGAGTATATTATGGTAGGATTCCAGAGTATTGTTACGCATTACACTTTGGGCTCACAAGGTAATAAGCCTATTAATTGAGTAGGATCGACACTCTTTTCAAAATTCACTTTGCTATTAATATGTTTATCTTTCAAAATTTAAATGTCTCGAACTTCAGTAATTTATATTTATGAATAATGAATTACTATGATCAGGTATATTGCTCCTTACCCATAAGGCAATGTTAACTTGGGGTAGAACAATTCTGGCTCCATTTATTTTTGTACGTTTTATTTCCGCATCAAGGAATGTTTAGTGGTCTGTTATAACTTACCTGAGAAAGTCATGCTAACTTTATTTCTTGCCACCAGGACCTATTTTGATTATTTGTTAAGGGTTGAGCCGCCTCCGTGGCGTAGTTGGCTAACGCGCTTGTCGTTTTTAGCTCGACTGCTGAGAACGGGAAGATAGAGGTTTGAATATAGGTCGGGTGAACTGTTTATCCCTTCAAATGTGACTATATATCTTCTCTAATATACGCATGTGATCCTTACACCTCAAGTGTAAATACGCACTATAGTCTTTATGGCTAGCAAAACGCGGCGTATATAACAAAATTTACCTAGTAATAGAATTCAAAATATAGAGGTAGGAATTAATAAATTAATCAAATTTCAATTTTTGAAGTATCATTGTAACAAGTTTATGATGTAACGAGTTACAAGTTAAAGCTATTTCAAATGGGGCAACACTAACCAAAACCCCTTGATGAACTTCAACACAAGAGTGCGTGCTCTGACCTCCGCACTGCAACTCTCTACACAACTGACTGAATGGAGCTTTCAACCGACTGACTGCTCAGGGCTTGATCCACGCCCGGCCAGAAACGAAGACCGAGGTTCCACCTGGCCACATCAGAGGCAGTTCCGGCGCTATGATAGTCTCGAATACTCTACTCGCTGCGAGGACCTTCCGTTTCATGTCGTGTTTGTTCTTTCTACCTACCCTCTCCTTCATTTACCCCTTCTCTCACTGGAAACAATTATGAGTATATATTGGGGCGTTGGTTTTCAATGGTCACTCATACCACCGACTGACCTAGGTGAGGACGGCAACTAAGGGGCCGGGATCTATTATTTTATTATTCAAAATTCTCTTTCGGCGTAATGGGGGGAGATACATATCAAAATTATAATCTAGGTATTAATTTTTATAAACTTTAAACTTCGAAATGTTGCACACCACTCGTAGCAAATGCGATCGCCTTTCTCCTTATGCGAGATTTATTTCAATTAGTCTGGGCAACTTCTCTTTAATTGTATATCTTATTTAATGGATGTATTTTCAGGCCACGGTGTGGAAAGCTTCGTATCACGGGCTTACCACCCGTTCTCTCATGATATATTGAGCTTATATATTGTATTTGCAGTTATCTTGTTAACTGATCAAACGTATAGCACAGGGCACTTGTAGATTAGTTTGGGACTTGGTCTTAAGATAGTCTTGTAAATTACCAATCGACATTATGTCGATTTCTTGTGATTTGAAGGCACGTATTTGTCTTTCTTATTATTGTTACCTAAGTTTGAATGATTGTAGGGTTTACGATGTAGTACTGTTTTTTTTTTTGTTTTTTTTTTCCCTTATTACTCAAGCTTAAGGAACTATAAACTTTTGACTCTCTGTAAGGCTTATTTAAATTTATGATTTAACATGTTTAATGATCATGATTATTGCGTTTTGCTTGAAGGTGGTTTTTGGGTGATTTCTCGTATTAATTATGATGTTCGTAAATGTAGAAATATCAGATAGGAGTAATATTGGAGTTATCGTGTTTCTCAATAAATGCGCAGGATATTCAAATTTGAACCATAGACTTCCATGATTTCTATTTCTATTAGTGTTGTACTGACAACTAACTAAGTACTGTATGTTCCCTTATTATTTTCAGGTATGGCAATGTCTTGTATTTCCATTACATAATTGAGTTTTTTTAATTCTGAGAGGATAAGCGATTCACGCAATGTTATTATATTTTGATCTATTTATGTATTTACAATTTTTTATTATTCTAAATAAAATAAACAAATTTTGTTATTGTTAGATAAACCTCTTAATTGATTTCCCCTTCACGCTTCCTAATATATATTTCAAGAGGTTTACATAAAATAAAAATCTTATTTCAAGACCAATTTATGTATTTTATTCATACAACTATTTTGTATAATTCTAATTTATTTGGTTAGATTTTCCCGCATTGTTATTTACATAACCTAGGGTGTCAATCTTGAATATATTGGTCTCTGGTGACAGATATATAAGTTTTTTGAAAAACATGGTGAGAATTTAATAAGGAAGCAATTTATAATGTGTTTATAGATTTCAATATAGTTAATAGGATAAAATGGAAATTTAACATAAAATATCTAATAATATAAAATAAGTAATATAGTTTAGTAAAATCAAACTGAGTTAAATTGTGTACAAAAGTAAAATATATAGTAACACATTAAAATGTGAGTCAATTCACAGACATATAATGATTATACATATTAAAAATATAATTTAACATAAATTGGAAAATCATTAACAGTATTATATTGGATAAGTAAAGTAATAACGATAATTTATAGAGTTATAATAAACTATAAAAATTGACATTTCTTTGTATATTGCTTGGAAAAATGTAAGAAAAAGTAAATTTTAATTTTGTTGAAATCTATATTCTTATCTTAATCCCGTGCTCCTTGGATAGGCCTCCATAAGATGACCTTAATTACATTGAGTAACTAGTTTCGGCACACTCCGGTACCATCATCAGACTCTATCAAAAAATAAAAATAAAGACAACTTAGTAGGTTATGGTTAAAATTAATGGCCGATGGTCAATTTGAGAAAAAACAGAGTGAATTAATACAGTTAATTACTAATTATGAATAATATAGGAGAAGAATGAAATATCATATTTACCATATGTGCTGTCTGAATGAGTAGTTCTAGTTAATACCAGAAACAAACTGAATAAAAATTGAATTAATTGTAAAGAGGAAGACAACATTGTGTATTAGAGACGTCTAGAAAACCACAAATAATGAAAAGATTATTTTTAGGGAGTGCAAACTGATAGACTAAAAAGATAACATATAAATATGTAGAACAGATAAATAAAGGTATGGAAAAAGAATTGAAAATGACAAAAAGGAAATGGAAGGTACAACATCTTCTTGACACTGGCCCGAACAGGTCATAATCTACTGGATGGAAGGGCAGGATTGGTTATTTTAGTCTGGTATGTTGTGGGAGTTTCCTTAGGGTATTGATTAGGATTTGATTTTCGAATTGTGTTTGTTCATTGAGAACATTTTTACTGTTTATCAAAGCGGTTTGAATGAAGATGATTTCAGCGGTGTTCATGGCTGTGCCTTTGGAAGAACTGTAAAGTAGTTTCATGCACTTGTCTATGGGAGTGGGTTGATGACCTGAGATTTTAAGATGTTCAGAAAATTTGGATTTGTTCCTGTCATATTTGAAATCGTTGATATGTTCAGAAAATCTAGTTGAAATTTGATTACCACTCTGACCTATATATACACTATTGCACTGGCAAGTAAGTTGGTAAACACCACTTTTTCGAAATTGGCTAGTTGTGTTAAGATTGGAATTGTGAATGTATTTTTTGATATTATTATTGGTACTGAAGGCTATGTTAAGTTTTTTTTTTAAGAATATTGGAAATTCTGTGGATTTCTTTTCCAGTATAGTTGAATTTAATCCATTTGGTTATGTTGGAGGTTGTGGTGTTGGAGGGAGTAAGAGTAGTTGTGCGTTTTAACTGATTTTTTAACTTTTGAAGGATTATGTAGACTAAAGAATGGGAATAACCATTTGTGATGGCAAGTTGTTTAATAATATTGAGTTCCAGTCTGTAATTTTTATAGTTTAAAGGAATGCGAAGTAGTCTGTATATGAGGCTATAGAAAGCTGCCCTTTTGTGAGAAGAGGGGTGGTTTGAGTCATTAGGGATAATTATATCAGTATGTGTGGGTTTCCTGTAGATTTTGTATTCAAATAGGTTGTTCTTGTTTTTATAAATAGAGTGTCAAGATAGTTTATGCTGTTGTTGATTTCATGTTCAATGGTGAATTGGAGATTGGATGAATTTTATTGACAACTTGATTTAATTCGTTTATGGAGGAATTGGGAAGTGGTTCGTAAATCAGTAAGATGTAATCCACATATCGACAATAGAATTTTACGTTCAAAATGGTGTTAAGTTTGTCAAGAATTATGTTGTCATATCGTTTTAAGAATATTTCAGACATTAACACGGAAATGGGAGAACCCATGACTAAGCCATCTTTTTGAGAATAGTATTTGTTGTTGAATTGAAAATAATTTTGTTCAGATACAGTTTTGAGGACAGATATAATTTGTGTGGTGTATTCTGAAGAAGCATTGTTTTGTATTAAAATATTAGTGGCAATATCGATGGTTTCCTTGACAGGGGCGTTTGTATATAGGTTAGAGATGTCTAATGATAAAAATTTGGAATGTTTGTTTAAGGAAATGTTTTTGAGTTTGTCTATTAAATCGTAAGAACTTTTGACGTTGAAAGAATATGGTAGTTGTAAGTTATCTTGTAAAATTTTTGCAAGAAATTTAGTGATATTGTAGGCTGGAGCATTCTGGTAATTGACTAGAGGTCGGTCGTATGGGAATGTTTGGTTTATGAATTTTGGGGAGAGAAGTGAAACTGGGTGCTTTAGGGTTCATGTTAAGGAATTTGAAGCAGTCTTTGGGCTGAGCGATAAGGGGTGCCTTTTTGAGAGAAGTTTTTATAGCTTTGTGAAATTTGATAGTAGGGTCGTTTATCAGTTCAATGATGTTGTTGTTACTTATGAAGTCCATGGTTTTGGAAATGTAATCTTCTAGAATCATGAGAACAATATTATTTCCTTTATCAGATTTGACGTTGACAATTTTGTTTGTTTTGAATTTCTTGTTAAGGTGTTTGAGGATCTTATGTTCTTTTAAATTAGGTTTGGTGATATTGACATTGTGGATGATTTTGTGAATTTGGTTAGCTATTAGGTGTCTAGTTTGGTTTTTGGAATGTGAATCAATATGTTTAATGTCTTCTTCACTATCTATTATGTAAGAATGGATCTTGTCAGTGAGAGAATAGTTATGACAGTTGAACTTGTAACCTTTAAGAAGGATGGATTCTTCTTCCTGGGAGAGATGGAATTTAGATAAATTTAAGATTCTAGGGTAAAACTTATGAGCTGTGATGTTGTTTGGTTGATTGGTGGGTTTTGGTTGTGTTTTAAGTTCATTAATTTTTTTTTAGAGTGTGGTTTTTGTGGATTAATAATTTGTTGATTTTGTCTTGGATGTGAAGCTGTATTTCATGCCAAATGGTGGGGTGGATAAGATTGCTGAGTTCAATATGTAATTGGTAAGCTTGAAGGTTAAGAAATTGTTGTTTTCTGTGTACATATGCTATTAATCCACAAAAACCACACTCTAAAAAAAAATTAATGAACTTAGAACGGCTCATCCGACCGGGGCCACTCCACCTGTCACATCATTCCCCATTCATATGTTTCTTGTTCCTCTTACTTTTGTTTCCGCTTTCGCTCCTTCTCTATCCTTTGTAACATGTGTATTTTTAACGGTCCTGGCGACCCATTATGAGCTATGGGGTGGGTTTATATGCATTTTTTCCCACCCCCAACCTATAGATAGCAGTATTCAGCCCGCCAGAGTGCCATTGTCATTCTTTGTGAGTTTTGTCTTTTTACGTCCTATGTCGTGTCCGTTTCCGAGAGCCCTTCGGGACTGGTGTTAACTGTCTGTCCTTTATGTTTCTCATGTTTTATTAGTGTTATATATTATATATATATATATTATTATATATTATATATTTTATATATATATATATTGTGTCACAAAAAATGTTAAATAAAACTCTAACAAACAAACAAATGATTCACCTCTTATTCAAAAGATAGGGTTAGTTTTTAATTTAATATAAAGCGGTTAATAATATTAGAGGAAATCATCCTGATAAAAGTGGTGGGGAAATATAACTTGAAGTATTATAAAATAAGGAAAAGGAATCTAGATATCGGTAGCAATTTACCCTCGTAAATAAGAAGGCAGACGAGAGTTGCCGCGGCTACCGTAGATGATACCCGGTCACAGATGAACTTTATTAAACAACAAACAAAACAAAATATGAGAAACATTTTGTTGATGAAAAATTAAACTGTCAAACAATCTAATTTCTCTCTTTAATCCATACTCTTTCCTTTATTTATCCCTACGGCTATCTTGCTGGTCAAGGTAGTCAATTTTTACAAAGCCGTGAAACTGTTTACGGTTCATCGATTCAAGGAAAACTCTTTGAATAATAATTATATGATCGGGAGGGCTTGCGGAGCACTGAAGCCGCATCCTGGAGAAGCCGGCCTCGGCTGTGATCAGGAGAACTTGCTCCTCAACGCCTCAAACTACCTCTCGGGTCATCCGAACTTGAAAGGGATAAACTAATGAGAGATTTGGCCCCGGTAGGAAGAGCCACCGGGGTCAGTCGGGGATTAATGATGGATCGCCTAAAGGGCTCCGCAGATATTTCATACGTAGTCCCGGTGTGAAATAAAAATAAACTTGGCCCTGTGGATAATACTCAGCCGATTAAAAACATAAGTAGTGTAGTATTTGAGTTTTAATTTCACCAAAAATTTACATGATTGTAATACGACTAATTAGATTAACGAGTAAGTTACATTGATAAAGACTTTTTAGCCACCTGGACTAGATCTCCTCTCCCCCATCTCTACAGGTTGATATAGTAAGTAGTTAGTACACGACTACTCTATGTTAGTGTTAACAGTCCTGTCTCCCGATCGCGTCTGTGTGGCTCTGTGTCGCGTCTCATGCTCCCTTTCCATATAAGGTAAAACAGAGACGCTCAAGCGAAAGCACTGATTGGCCAGGAGTACGCGCCAAAACCTCCCCTCCCACTGAAAGACCACACGTGCAAGCCACAGGTGCATCTCCCAGCTTCCGGGTTCAGATATCACTACGTTGCACGATGCTTAAAATGAAAAGTAAAAGTAATAAATTTTGATGATTCTAATAATCCAACAAAGACTTTAAATAATGAAAAAGTATAAGATTAAAGGCCTGAAAATGAAGTTAAAGAATTGAAATTTAAAACATGCATTGCTTACAACTTTGGTTATGATTTACATGACTTATAATTACCATAAAACCCCACACTTTCTTATAATTAAACATTTAATAGTAATAAAGATAATTAAATTAGGCCTAGACGAATGGGAAGTGAAAAATGTATGTATCAGTTTAGTACTCTGAGTAGCTTGAGCATATTAATATATAAACAAAGACAAACTAATGTAAATTTAAACAAGAAATGGTGGAGAACTAAGGGCCTAAAACCCTGACCACTTTACAGCCTGTATATCCAGTGCTACATACCTTTAATTTTTACCACCACGTTATACCTACTAGAGTGTTACTATCTGTTCAGGCTATACGCCTAATTGAATTAAACAGCAAAAGAAAACTTCAATACTAAGCAAACAACCAAACGGTTATTCTCATAACCTAAATCTAACCATTTTAAAATACATTATAACAGTGAATTTACGTATAAAATGCAGTTAATAAAACCACGTGCGTAAGTCAACAAGTTGAAGAACAAAATGTTTTATAGTTGAGTACTATTGATTTGTGTTTAGGCGTGTCTATGCTACCCGTTAATAGTTTTATTAAAAATTTGAATAATACAGTGTCGGCTACTAAGTAATCCGTGTGTTCTTTTGTTAATATTATTTCGGTGTATGAGCGTGCTATCCTCGGAAAATATAGAGGTTTTTAGTGATCTTTGAATAATTATTTATCTAATATAAACTTAAAGCGTGTGATAAAATAAAATAGAGTTGTTTCTCGGTGATATATTACATTATTCGAAAATGTAAGTGTATCAAGACTATAAAATCTAAT